>CM068370.1:492925969-493150969 GCA_034769895.1 Magicicada septendecula
GCGTTCTCTTACTTTATATACGTGGATAAATTATTTGAATCTGTCTGGCCTCACAATTCACAACACACGAGATGTGCAAGGCAATCAGATCCTGCCTCGAAGGAGAAAGGTGAGAGCAAAAGGACGCCTTAACACCACAGGAACGGTAAGGCTAAGGAATGGTAAAAAAATGTAAAGTACCGTTTACCAAATGGTAAAAGCTTAAGAGCATGATAATGTCTTTCAGCCGCCAGCTGAACGCAACATTATTATGGTTACTGACTGACTGATTGGTTACATACCTATCTACAGCTATGCAGTGTTGTTTGCTTGTTAGGTCTTTAATCTGCGACGGACGTTAGCACGTTAGCGGTCGCGGTTTTAGTTAACGATTCCCGGCTGGTAAATGATGACGTCATGCAGCGTGATGCGTTACAGAAATTTTCAAATGACCCCCAGCCATAAGACATTATCATGTCAAAATTACAGTAGTGACTGTGGTCCTCAAGTTGGGAGTTTTTCGATGTACTGTTAACCCATCCACGTAACAAACTCATTAAATCAGAGAAGGGGAAAACCCGTGACCTGTGACCTGCTAACCAAAACATATGTTACGACATTGCAGAGCATGCTACGTGTGTCCGGCGGAGCCCGGCTGTAATGTGTGTGTGCGTACGTATTGCTGCTACTTTGAGATGAAGGACAATTACGTGACACCTGTCACGCGTCCGCAACGAGACTTTTCCAGACCATACGGGTCCGCGCGCGCTGTTTTCAAGGCCGCAATCAGTTACAATCTACTGTTTTCTAGTAGACGCCTATTACGGAATATTATGGAATCTCAGCGGGGTATAAATACAATACTTCAGCGACGCTTAGTTCAGTTATTGTCGGGCGATTTACACAGTGCGTCTTAAGTGGTGTATTAGTAAAAAGTGTTATTATAGTGCGGAAGTGATATTAGAATTAAAGGGATTAATAGTGACGTTATTATTTGTGCGGACAGATTAACTTCCATCGTTGTACGAGAATAATCTTGTTGAATAACTTAATGATTACAAACTGTTATTTGTGATAATTAAAGCTGATTTTAGTGACTTTATTGGTGTGTTGTATTTTGTTGCCCACTGTACCATACGACGATCGGTTAGACCGTCGTAAGAGTATGATATTACCTAGTACTTGAAAGGAAAAAGAAGGAAATGCTTTAGGATAACGTTCATGATACGTATGCTGAAAACAAGAGACCATGTAATAGAGAGAGAGGGGAGTAGAAAACAGTGAGGTGCAAGAAACACAGACAGCTTGTTCGACAAACTAGCAGACTAATAAAGTGGAACCAACAACTATCATTACGGCAAACACTGTAACATTGCGTAATAAACAGATTGAGTCCCACATGAACGTCGTTCACAAACGACACATCAACACATAAGGGTGGTGGAGATGCCGGGCGCCACTCGAGGGAAAACCGAAGGACGTGCTGTGACATTTCTCGATTTATATATACATACACTATACTATGAAACCATCCATCACGACGACGCGGGTGAGAGAGGGGAGGCATTCAGATTAGGCTGCGGAGCCGTCCGTCCTAAAATCCTACTTATTATACGCCGCGGCATCCAGGGATCCGTCTTTGCATACCCTTTTACCCTTCTCAACGTTTATTTCATAACAGAAACGATGTCTGATTCATTCAGGGCGTAATGCTCCGCGGTCGAGGATTCACATATATGAATATTTCTGTATATAGCGGACAGACACATGACAACTTGATTCGGCCCCGTCACTGTGTGCAACACATTTCACTCGTCCATAACTCTGACTATTCACAGTGGAGAGGTCTGTTTCCGATAGAATGGCGTGTCACTTCCTCGGACATACGGTATGCGTTTAAAATTAATTTAGAAATTCAACGCCCTGAATATTTTTCCTGCTTTATATCAGAGGCGCGCCAGTAGTGTCCGACGCGTGTGTACAGAACTTTAATCAGTCCCCCACAACCTCCCTCCCCTCAAAATAAAAACGTATCATTGAGTACAAATGAAATACAGAATATATTGTTACGACGGTCTACTGCTCGTCGTATGGTACAGTGCAAAAAAAAAATTTTAAATAGGCAGTCATTGAGGACTGCCGACAGAAGTGAAAACTTAAAACTATGAAATAACAGTGGATTTTTTTGGATATTCAAATTAATTGTAGTATCAAAAATTAAAATTTTTTGTAAATTAAAATCTTTAACATCAGTCTAGTTTTCACATCTATCGGCACTCCGAGCAACAATTATATACATTTTTATATGGTTTACTTATTAATTACTAATCCGCGGCAAAAATAATATCGAACAACTAGAAATTTGTTTTACCACGCTAGTAAGATAACTCCTAAGCCACTACGAAATACTCATTGCATGATGTATGGCAGAGGTCAAATATCAAAAATAAAAAATAAATAATATCAAATTTTTAAACGGAAATATTGATACGAATATTGGAAATATTTGAAAATACATGCTTTGTTTATGTTATTTATTTTTCTATATAAAAATATTAACATATTTAGTACTCACTTTTGTACTGCACAGTGATCCTACATTTGAACATTTAAAATAATGATCAAACTAAAACACAATTTAAATTAAACAATGCACAGTATACACACATTAAACTTTCCACGTAGTCAATTTGACTTTACTTATATACATATACACAGCACGAATGTTACAATCTTACAATAATAAAAAAACTATTAAAAATACATACTTCAACATTAGACATGACGAAAAACCCTAAGTTAACAGCCAGACGGACAAATAACAATTATGTAAATATCATATAATATAGTATAAGTAATTAATAAGAATAAAAATAATGTATAATAGATCATAAGTATTGCGTTAATTGTTAATACGGAAAGCCAAAATCGCGCTAGGGATCGAACACGCGATAGCAAATTCGGCAGTGTAAGAAACTCCAAAATAAAGTACGTAAACGATAAAAGTGTGTTAAATAGTATAAATAATAGTATTACACACAAGTATAATCTATACTTTCACTGCTGGCCACGCGCAACACGCCATACTTATAGCTACAGATATACTGTTAACATTAGCATGCCGACATTATCATGTTGGCATTAGCATGTCGGTGACGCGAACTCATAAGAATTTACCCATCCAAAAATCGCCCAACGTGCCTACAGAAGTTTTCACTTCAAAAAACATGCAAGACACCAATTAAGTCACTAATCACCAGCTTTAATTATCACAATTAAACAATTTGTAGTCAACAAAATAGTCTTTTACAACAAATCAAATAAAAATTGGTGACACGCAATAATAATGTCAACGAGTCTCGCACAATTATAAAACACATAACGCTTCGCCACAATACTTCGAACCGCACTGAAATAAATCGCCACTAAAACTGACTGCTAAGCGCATCTGTTGTCGTTTAAATAGATAGCACAAATGTTTCAGAATAGTCGATACTACCCCTCAGCAATAAAGGAAAACACTAGAGCGTAAGTGATTGCGGCCTTGACAAAGTGCGCGCGGCCGTCGAAGTCTGCCACGGTCTAGCTAACGCGTTGAGAATTACGTACGCACACCCGGATTACATTACAATTACATTACAGCCGGATTCCACTGGAATAGCCGAGGAACACGTAAAAGGTTCTACAATTAAGTGACAATATTGATTATAAGCTTATTGAACAATAACCAGGAGTTACAAAAAAAAACTGTATAAAAAAACAATAAACTTAAAAGAAGAGTACAAAAAACAAATACATAAAATATAATTTGGAAGAAAATAAAGTTAATTATGTTACTTGTCAAAAAAAATTTGCTAATTGCAGTTTTACGTAAATTACAGATAAACTTACAGTTTTATAAAAACAAAAATATTAAATATATTTTGGTACGTGATTAAACTTACTATAATTTATTTAGCAAAAATATGACTTTAACATTTGTATTTTGTACAGATATCTTATAAATAAGAAACAGATAAACATATTAAAAGTACATAAAATAGGAACATATTACAAACATTATTCGATAAAGAAATATGTAAGTAAATATTTAAACAGAAACACACATCATTTAGTGAATTGAACTTTTCTAGCTTTCATTAATAAAAATTCTCGAATATTGTGTATATCAAGTTGATCCAAAATATCTGACTCTATATAGATATATATATATATATATATATATATATATATATTACTATAATACTTATAACTATTTTACCTCAAGATGTATTTTTTCCTTTAGGGACATGTTTCGGGAGATCCTGTTCTCCCATTTTCAACCTTTGCCATCTTGCTTCTGGTTGAAAATGGGAGAACAGGATCTCCCGAAACATGTCCCTAAAGGAAAAAATACATCTTGAGGTAAAATAGTTATAAGTATTATAGTATTATATACATCAAGAAACGGACTGTAGCAGAAAGTAATGAAATATATATATATATATATATAATAGCAGGATCTGAAAATCTTTATAAGATCGTACAAATTCATGTGGTTTACCTAGATGAAGGGAATTTTAACTAATATCTGAATGTAGTGTTAATTTTTGGACACTTCAAAATTTTGAGACACGAAGGCTCAAAAAGCGGGTCCAAATGTTGATAAAATTGCAAACATCCTATGGGATATCAAATATAAGTCGTTTTACATAATGTGTAGTCGTTTTGTATATAGTGGTACCAATTAATCACCAAAAGTGGAATGAAAAATTTTAAAATCCAGTCGGATGTCAGACTAAATGGAATTTTAACTTATTGCCGAATATCTGTAAGCTAACATAATTTAGGGGCATCTGTGGAACGATTCATAGTTAGCTGAAAAATAAAACAGGGAAGGACACCCGAATGAAATTTTATAAAACTGTGGCTGTCCCCACATTCCTGTATGCTAGTGAGACATGGAATCTTGGTAAAAGGTACGTGCAGAGGATTCAGTCAGCCGAAATGAAATTTCTAAGGGGGACGCGAGGTTGTTCTCTCTTGGATCGGAGAAGGAACGAAAATATTAGACGCGATTTAAACAGTGTATCGTTGCACCAAAAGATTGAAGACCACAGGAGGAGATGGTGAGAACGGTTGAATCGCATGCCTGATATCCGTCTACCTTTGGCTCCCTTGGGTTATCACCCTACTGGGAAGAGAGTTAACAGTAGAACAGGAGAAGTTCCAGAACAGGTATAAAGCCTAGTCCTTGGAGTGGTGATGATGATAATGCCGAATGTCTGGAATTTTAAGCGTTTATTTTGTGATTGCTATAACAATTGTTACTTTAGTGTACAAATATTAATAAATAATTTTTAATTTAAATTTATCAGCAGAATTCACTTCGTTCAAAATACTGAGCGAGTTCTGCAGCTCAGAGACCGTTCTAGTAGTAATATATTTACTTTACTTTGACCGTTCTTGGCCAGCAGATTCACAAAGTAAACTCATATCAGTGTCGATATGTCTTTCTACATTAAATCTCCAACAGCGTTTCATAATGCCGGAGCAAAGACAGTGTAACATTAGCAAAATCCGCCGTCTGAAAGCCGTTAAGTTAATACGTTAAACAAGTTTGTGCATCAGAAGCAGAAGTTAGTTCAGTTTATCTATATAATAATTTTACCGAGTATAGTACAACGCGATGAAATTCCGGCGCCTGGCCGTTACGGAATCCGATAATCCGATAAGCTATTAACAGCGGCGTCTGAAATTCCTGCCCCCCCCCCCAAGCCAACTCAACAGAGGCTCCTTCTGTCACTTTTACCCCATACATTTAACAGCGTCGCTAACCTTCCTTTATAAACTGTTCACAGTACATACTTTACGTTTTTATCAAGTTCCGTTGCCTGTACCCTCGTCCTTCAGAGTAGTACATACAATATACGCCTAGGCGATCTACAGGCAGTTTGACTTATAACAGACCCGTAAATACTCTGACATATTATTTCTTTACTTCCATGTTCCGTAAGGAATTTGGAAGTATGGTGATCGCGAAAAATCGTTTTCGAGATAAGGGGTGATTCTGATTGTACTACCCTCAGAACATGAAGAAAAGTCATTTTCCGAAAAGTGTGTGTGTGTGTGTCTGTGTGTAGAATTTTTTCTATGGGAAACGTACAACTATTTGGAAGTTATGCTAACAATAATGAATTAATTAATCTGTGATTGCCGAGCCCCACGTTCTTTGGGAGCCAAATACAAAGATGTGGGAGTTAATTCCTATTACGCCCCGTGTCTAGAGCGTAAAATACAAAGACATGCCACGCGTTGGGCAGCCAAATACAACTTTAATGGGGTTAATTATTATGCTAACTGTGATTAATTAATTATGTAAATATACTAATTTGCATAATGAGATCGTGTAATCACTCAATTAGGTTACTCATATCAACTGATTGAAGCTAAGTGACACGTTAGTTCCTTTATGTTAGCATAATTATTGCATGGAGACTCTAATTGTTGTATACATTAATAAAACTACTATAATTCATTCAAGTGCCATTACTTTCTTGTTCTGAGGTAACTTGACAATAATGAACGCATATATTCTGGATAATATAAACACTTATTTATTTAACATCATATCATTAAATAAAGAGACTTCAATATATAAAATATGGATGATTCCCTGTAAATACATTCATAAAAGAACATAAAAGAACACATGTATATATATATCAAATTACAATGCGAATCCAATACGTTGTTTGCTGGAAAACATACACATACATATATAATACAATCGATATATCGAAAACACAAATAGTCAAACAATAAATCTTATACTAATGCGTTCATTGCTTGCCTCAGATGAATAGCGTTAATTATTTTGTCATATTTAATTTAAATACTCAAGGGGTGTTTCTTGAAAAGAGACAGGACAGTAGAGTTCTTATGATAAGAATAGCATAAAGATTACTTGTAAAGCGATTTATCAGATATTTCCATCGGCGTAACTCCTTCTCTCTGGTGGTCCATATGTGGAAGCTGTGTAGCTGTGATGTCACTAACACTCAACACAAGCGGAACAGATTCACTCGCGCTGTGTGTGTATTCTGTTGATTCGGCTGTTACTGTTCGAGTTTATGAAATCATGTGTCGTGAGGATAAGTTCATCATTATCTATGGTGTATATGTCTGTCTGTCTATTGTTGAACTTCTTGTGTGTACATTAATGTATAGTGTCTTTGATGCCGTGGTGTAATTGTTCCAAATTATATTGTATCGCTTCGCCGCAGTGTACAACATTACGATCTCGTTGTCCGGTATTACATTAACAATAGTTCTACGCGTAGGTTATTGATGAAAGTGCGATTGGTTAGTTCAGTTCTGAATTTGAGTATAATAAATAACTCTATAGTTATTAAGCACTGGCGTATGTCGCATGTTTTAGTCACTGTAGGTACACTATTACCGGGTACACGCCAATATCGAAATGTCTAAGTCACTTAATTATATCCCGCGTAGCAGAGTTTCAAAGTCCCACTGCTGTCCGTATGTTAATCGAACTTTGTATTAAGACTGTTATAAAATGTATGGAGATTCTTAAAAGTGTATGACGACCGACTGTTGAAAGTTATAAAAAGACTGTCGAAAATTATAAGTAGACTGTCTAAAAGTACGTGAAGACTGCTCAAAATATATGATTGAAAATTTATGAAAGACTCTCCTCCCGCGTGCTCTGCAAACAGTTTTTATCAAGCATCGTTTACCACAATGCACTCTTCTGGAAGACACGCCTCAGGTCGAACATGATAGGACAGAAGATCTCCTACCCTTATGCCAGACTATCGTTCTTTACTTCTCATTCGACGTTCCCGTTGCCATGATGACGACGGTCCTCTCCACCTGTTCTCTGGGTAGATGCTGGGTTGTGATTGGGTATCCTGTCTCCCCACGAGTTCGCGTCGAAAGCCTCCGTACTCTTTTCCTGGAACAGGAGCGATTTCTTGGTTGTCCATCAAGTCTTTGTCTAAGCGTTCTCCGGGCCCTAATGCAGTTCTCACGCAAACAATGTGTCGTATTTCGTTATTGTTTCGCTGTCCTGGACCCCTTTTCCGATCGCTGTCCTGGCGCAGCGTGTCGTCGTTTCCAAAAGTCGTCGTTTCCAAAACGGCACTCCTTCTCCCTGTCGTAAATATCAGTTGTCGCCAGTAAGACGTTCCCCCGCTGTGCACAATTTCGATTCTATTCTTTTAGGTATCGATGTCAGTTCTCATACAGGGTGATACCATTGTGTACTTACGCCTTTTTCTTACTACTGGTACACTTCAAATTAACCCGGCAGTGTGTCCGTCACAGTTTCTCTCTAAATTGGTACTTGACACAGTTTCTTTTATCTTACATTTTGCAGGCTGTAAATCTTGGTTGTGTCGAGTCTGTCACGGCCAACCTTATTCCCCATTGTAAAGCTACGTGAAGCGTATTTGTATTGTCCGAAGCAAACGTTCACTTGACACCTCGTTACACTATTCCTTATTTATTGCTCGTGGCCTGTGTAGGGGTGTCTTGCTGAATGTAACGTCTTTTCGATCATACTAAAAAATTTTTAATTCTTGGTCGTTACAAACGATAACTGCCGCAAATTCAAACAAAATCAAATAATTTTTTGCATATATGCCCGAGTTGCAGAAGACTCAAGACGTAGCCTACTGATTTTGGTGAAGATCGGTTAAGGGGAAGAGGTACTTTACCAGCAATGTATTACGTTTTAACAAGGGAAAAGTACTTAATTTTGATGAATAAAGTATCCTGAAAAGAAGGTCATAATAATTCACTGTAGAAAGGTAGATGAAATATCTATAAATGAAAAGGGTAGTTGAAGGGGGGATAATTTTCCATACATGAAAATGATAGTCGAAGGGGGAGGGTATAATTTTTACTTCCATGTTCCATAAGGAAATGGAAGTATGGTGATGGCGAAAAAAATCGTGTTCGAGATAAGGGCTGATTCTGATTGCACTACCCTCAAAACATGAAAAAAAGTAATTTTTCAAAAAACGTCTGTGTGTGTGTCTGTGTGTCTGTGTGTAGAATTTTTCCTGTGGCAAACGATAACTGCCGTAATCGTTTATGTTGGTGAAGATCGGTTAAGGGGAAGGGGTAGTTTACCTGAAACGTTTTACGTTTTAACAAAAGTAAAGTACTTAATTTTGATAAATAAAGTATCCTGAAAAGAAGGTCATAATAATCCAGAAAGGTAGATGAAATATCTATAAATTAAAAGGGTAGTTGAAGACTATAATTGAAGGGGAGGGGGTAATTTTCTATAAACGGAAATTATAGTTGAGGAAGGATGGGGTAATTTTTTATATGTGTACTATTTTAACGGCAACAAAGATGTAGTCTTGTTAAAATTCCTTCCCGGGCTGTTTGGCCGTGGTCCAATGATCTCTGCAAAACCAGACGTTTCGGGAGTGGCATCGACTGCCATCATCTGTGAAAAATCGATTGCACTAATGTGAGGTGGTATACTTTTGTGACCACAGTACTGTGGTTAAGACTGAAGAAAGAAGTAGTTTCTATGGTAATATTTCATTTCGAAAATGATTTAAAATATAAATCTTAGAACATGGAAGTCATGTATGGTTCTCCATGCCTATATTTATATGTGTACTGCGTTATCGGCAATAAAAAAGTAGTTTCTATGGAAATATTTTATTTCAATTTGTCAAACATAAAACTCGATTTACAAGGAACAAACCTAACTTGTTAGAAGTTATCGAACCGAATTCAAGTAAATGATTTTAAATATACATCTTAGAACATGTAAGTCATGTATGGTTCTCCATACCGATTTTTAAATCATATTGATAATCAGTTGTAAATATTTAGAAATAAATCATATTTTAAACAGTGATAATCAGTCATAAAATACAATTGGAATGTGCTGTACTGTACCAGGTGGGAGCTGGCGACTTTAGCAGATCGGGTTTAGACTTATTCAGTTTTATTCTTGGTTCAGTTTTGAGGATCAGATCCACTAAATTACCTCCACTGTTTGGCTCCTTCAATTTAAGTTTTATTATAATATTTCCCTGTAATTATGAACATATAATTTTTCACTATATAATTATAAATTAGTGAAAAACCTATCTTCACTGTACTGAGATTTCTCATTGTAGGGTATACTCTCCATGATCATAGAAGAAACACAGGTCTACGGCAGGAACTTAATATTATGAGTATTAGACAGGACAGGACAGGACTGTCCAGTATCGGCTGAATTGGTGGGAACATCTTTGCCGAATGTGGATAACTGCCGCATCCCCAAACAACTCTGGAACTGATCAATCAAATCAAATGAAAATTCAATGAAAGATGATGATGATGATGAATTCACACCCATAGGACTGTATACGGCCCGTCATAACTTTAACATCATCATCATCATCCTCAAGGATTAAACGAAGGGTGGTTTGTTCCGGTCTCAAACAGGCAAAGATTAAAGCTGGTCACTCCAGCGCTTCCTCGGGCGTCCCACTCCTCTCCGTCCCCTCGGCTTATAGTTCCACAGTTGTTGGGGATGCGGCAGTCATCCGTTCGCCAAAGATGTTCCCACCAATTCGGGCGATACTGGGCGATCCTGTCGAGTATACCCATAATATTCAGTTCCTGCCGTATATCTGTGTCTCTTCTATGATCATGTAGGTATACCCTGCCACGTCCCTGAGAAATCTCATTTCAGCCGCTTGGATGCGACTGGTCTGGCCTTTAGTTAAAGTCCAATTCTCAGACCCGTAAAGAAGTGTGGGAAGGCCCATCACCTTATAGAAGTTTAGGCGTGTTCCTTTACTTGCTGACTTAAGGATTCGCCTGACGGTCCCGCACATAAGGTTGAACTTATGCAACTTATTCACAACGACGTTGCTTGCATTATAAGACACACTGTAGCCCAGGTATTCAAAACTGCTAACTTGTTCCAGAACAGTACCGTCTATAACAATTTTTCCCCGTACGGGATCAGTTTCACGATAAGCCATCACCTTGATCTTAAGCGTGGATATTTGCAATCCAGAGTCATTGCAGATTCGATTTAACAAATGAAATTGTAATATCAATTTGGTAAATACAGTTGATGATAACTGTCTTAAAAAAAAAAAACACGTGCTTTCATATGTGTAGTTATTTACGTCCAAACTGCATTAACATCTGACTAAATTTATCTGTCGTATATTTTGGGATTCATTTTAACCAGACATTTAAAATATGTTGCGTCGCCTCTATGCTTTCGTATCTGCGGCGTATTTTTCTAACAAATTCTAAAAACAGTAAAGTGCCGAGGGATCCGTTTATAACAGTTGCAAACTGTGATTTTCCATCACAATAGAGGTTGTCAGCGCGATCCGAACGTTCGCTCAAGTAGTACTTGTTATTCAGATTTCTTGTAGGCCTACTGTGTGTGCACTTGACGATATTTTGCAAACTTTTCTATCTGTTTACAGCACACGCTGTGCTTCGTACACAGAGTTTGCACGCCCCCCCCCCCAAAAAAAAAGAAAATCATTTCTCGCTTCATATAGAATCGTATTCTGAATTTTTGTGTATTATGAGAACGTTAACGTCGGTGAATATATTTAATGTGGATGTTTATATGAGTGAGTCTGTATAATACGTATATACATTCTGTGTGATACGTCACGACTCCGCGACTCCTGACTTGAGAACTGAATTAATGTCACCACAATCGATCCTCTCGACAAGCGTCATTTAAGGGATTATTTAGTCGCGAACAGATCGCAGAATGGTGACGACTCCACGGAGTCTGGAAAAGTTATGGCAGGATACACACACAAATTTATAAAACAGACGTGCAAAAATATACGTGGAGACACAATTATTAAATTTAGGAATATTTCATAGACATCTTAGAAATAAAACAAGACACAGCACAAGGATTAAATTATATAAGACAACTACAATACCCACATTGATTTATGCGAGTAAGGCGTGGGTCATGACAAAAAAGGAAAGCGACAAGATTCAGAGTGCTGAAATGCAGTTTCTTCGAAATACTTTAAATTATACATTGCAAGATAGAATAAGGAATGAGGATATTAGATCAGGACTCGAAGTAAAGCAAAGGACATAAATGAAATTATTTCAATTTACAGAAGACAATGGTGGGATCATCTGCAAAGGATGACAGATGATCGATTGCCGAAAGCGGCACTGAACTAAAAACCGTTGGCAGAAGAGACGTGGGTCGTCCGTGAATGAGATGGGTGCCGGAACAGGTCTATATAACGTAATCCTTGAAGACGAGAAGAAGAAGAAGACACAGTTATAAAACAGATTAAAAAATTTGCCGTCAATAGGCCTTTGTACAGATTATAAACATCAGTAATGTGGCTCCATGAATTTCTGCATAGCTAAGGGTTGCCCTAAATTTGCTTTATTGTGTAACTATGACGACTTCGGTTATTTTGGGCCTTTTCTTTCAACCGTCTCCGTGCATTTAATTTTTAAAAAACATTTAGAAAATACATTAATAACATCGTTTAGGGATGACGACTTCGGTTATTTTGGGCCTTTTCTTTCAACCGTCTCCGTGAATTCAATTTTTATAAAACGTTTTGACGACAGGAGGTGATGTCGTGAATACTTGAATCGCATGCCTGATATCCGTCTACCTGTGGCTGCCTAGGGTTGTCACCCTACCGGGAAGAGAGATGTCGGTAGACCGAGGAGAAGATGGGTTCCGGAACATGTCTAAGGCCTAGTCCTTGGAGTGGTACTGATGATGATAAAATATATTTAAAATGCATTCATAAAATCATGTAGACATGACTTCGGTTCATCTTGGACGTTTTCTTTCAGCCGTCGCCGTGAATTTAAAGATTTTTGTGGGATTTCTTGATATCGGAAATTAAAAAAATATCTCACGATACAACTACAGCAATTATTTTACTAATTCTAGATAGAATTTTCTGACAATCAGCATAACCCACTCTAGCCTATATAATTTTAATAATTTCCTTAAAAGCTGTAAAATAGACGTTAAATTTTTCACAAATAATGTAATTTTTGAAAATTGCAGAGTGACTGAAAAAAAGATTCAACGCCAGAGGCGGGAGAAGGCGATAGATAGATAGATAGAGAGAGGGGGGAGAGAGAGAGTTATAGAGAGACAGACAGAGACAGTGACAGACAGAGGTTGTATAAAAAAACAAACATGTCAGAAATAGAGAGTAAGTCAAAACATTTCGATTTACGGTAACACCAGACACTCGGTATTTTTAAAAACTTTCTAACAAAACTAGCGACACAAAAAAATACTTCATCCACACAAGAGTGAGAGGGACAAACAGACGCTGAAAAAAGGGAACGATACAGTGCTGAGTAACACAATAAAGTGAAGTGTACTGTTCTGCTCCATCTTCATTACTCTTCAGAAAAATAAAAGAACACATTAAGTGGTTGACACAAATCAAATACAGCTGCACGCGACAAAGGTCGGTTCTGTTGCATGTACGAGTTAGTCGCACGCTGGTTTAATATACCAGTAAAATTGTCTGCTTTATTCAATTCAATGTCATATAGGATGTAAAAGACACTGCGAGCGCCACATAATAATTGGAAGGTTTTTGAACGAGTAAAGCGAGATCTCAGTTTTGACTCGACCGTTTGGCATTTGTCTGTCTATTTGGGGCAAGTATCACGATAACTTTTGAACGCATCAACCGATTTCCGTAAAACCTGACACGCGTGTCCATACCTTTAACCTACAGAGCCCAATAACTTTGGAGACTGATCTCCCCAAAATTAGGGTGGTAAGGGGCAAAAATATGAGGGGTCAAAACATTTTGAAAAATGATGAGATTATCACAAATTACAGTGAATTGTCACCTCGATCTGAATATAATTTTCAGTTTTGGGAAATTTCAAAATTTTGGGGCACTAGAACCCAAAAAGTGTACGAGAATTTTGTTACAAATTGCACAAAATCATGTGGGGTATGAACTTAAACAGAATTTTAATCACGATCTGATTATACCGTTAAGGCTTCAAAATTAAAAAAAAAAATTGGATACCTGACCACGAGAAAGTATTAAATTGTAACTCGAATAGAAGAAAGGAGGGAAGACCACTTGGAAAACAGAGGTGGCTGTACATTTACTCCCTAGAAAAAAACCTAAAAGAATAAAATAACAAGCCGTTAAACTTTATCGTTGCCTTGTTTGGCTCAGATACCTTACAAAATATTTACAACAACCATACTTAATCGTAAATTTTATTCAGTCCATAAATACTGCAAAATAAGGTAACTTCCGGAAGTTAGCTTTGACGGTTCCATGAAGTCATATTATTAATGCGTAAGCCTATAGATTATCGGAAAGTATTTTTGAAATAGAGGCCCGTTTAAATTGATATACCAAGATAGATATTTTATTTTATAAGATAAAAGATAAAAGATATAAGTTTAAATACTAAAGATTAAAGTAACGAAAAATGATGGAATTCGTTTACAAAAGTTATGCTACAGGAGGCAAACTTAATTTTTAACTTGTAAACGTAAAATCAATATTTCCCTGTTATCCAACACAACTAACAACAAAACTAACTTGGAGGTGAAACAGATGAACATACCAAGTTTCTCAGATAAGCTAGCTAACTAGTATAAAGTTGGCAGCACTGTCGATAACTGGGCAGATTCCCTGGAGAATACGGACGCAGTGTAGCCTATTTGTCATACGTACGTTGATGCTGATAGCCTTGTCAGTTTGGTAGAGTGGACTGCCTTCATGCTGAAACAGTTCTCGTGACTGGTTCTTACCTCAGCCTTATATAAATATAGATTTCATATTGTGATATTGTTCAATATGGTTTCTTCTGCAAGTAGAGTATTGTGTTTTTTGTTGTTTCAATACCTTACGCACGTTTCACTGAAAAAATCAGCATCATCAGAGGCTTTCAAGTCAATAACAATCGAATAATTCTATGTTAATACAGAAACCAACAAATAATCGAGTTTGTTTCGATTTTAATGTAATATAACGGATAATCGATTCAAGTCGATTAGTTAACGATTGTTTTAATGTTTATTTACTTAAGCAGCTGTTTTGTCGGTTATACTGGAATATTTAATGTTTATATTTTGATTATTTTTTTTTATTTTAATAAATTTATAATTTTAAATATATCATCTCATTTTGTTTTTATTTGAGTTTGTTCCTTAATTAATAAATTATTGTTATGCGTTTGTAAATATTAGGATTTTCCCAAGTATTAATTTTTTTGATCTTTTCGTATGTTTTCAATTAATTTTATATTTTCAAAGCTTGGAAATTGGTGGTTATTATTTACACAATGTGTGGCTAAATTAGATTTATAAATATTCGGATTTTTAAATGCATTACGGTGTTGAAGGAATCTGTCGAGTAGTTTTTTCTTCGTTTGACCTACGTAAAATGTACTGCAATCTGGACATTATATTTTGTATATTTCATTTTTATTGTGAATATTGGATTTAGTTTTAGCTTTTATTTTATTAAAAATTATATTATCTGTGTTATATATTTTAATTTGTATCTTTAAATATTTTATTTAGTTTTTGAGTTATATTTCCATAATAAGTAAAGGTTGTATATTTTATATCATTATTAATAAGTGAATATTTAGATGTAGTGTTATTGGGAATTTGATTGGTGAGTTTATGTTTTATTTTATTTTCTAATTTGTTGACAGTTTTTACTTTGTATCCATTTTTAATTCCTATTTGTTGGATAATATTTATTGGATACAATCGACTAACGACTTAAATCGAGTATCCATTATTTTATATTAAAATCGAAACAAACTCGTTTATTCGTTAGTTCCTATATTAACATAGAATTATTTCGATTGTTACTGACTTAAAAGCCTCTGATGATGCTGATTTTTTTCAGTGAAACGTGCGTAACGTATTGAAGCAACAAGAAAGCAATACTCTACTTGCAGAAGAAACCTTATTGAACAATATCACAATATTATATAATTGCTGCCAGAAACTTCGAGTTACGAGTACAGAAAATGATAAATATAGATTTATATGTTATACATTTTCTTTTCAACATACAACACTGGTTGTCAACTCTAAGTACAGAATGTACTTCACTTTCAATGGAAGAGTTTTAATTGTAGTTGCAACACGAGAAATTAGTAACTTTTAACTAATACGCCCCTTCAGCAGCGCAATTCGTTCACTATTTTTAACAAAGTACATTTATTATTACATACATTTCGATATTAGATAATTTTTCAATTTTGGGAAAAGTTATAAAAATCTCGATAACTCTACTATTTTCTTAGAATTTAACAATTGTAGAGAACGCAATCCGAAAATACTCTATAAAAATTCGAAACATTCTCATTTGGGTTACAATTCCTTTTAGTTGACACTCTTCTGAATATTCACAATTTTTTTCAAAACTTTTGATAGACTATCTTTTTTGGCCGCTGAAGTTCAAAAATATTAAAATTACCAAAACTTAACAATACATTCATAATTAAGAAAGCTGTATTATTGGTTATAATCACAAACAGAATTAACACTGTTGCTCACCACTATAGAAAAATTATTCCGATTAGCGCTTTCAAGCTTCACCCAATCGGAAGCTTAAAAGCGCTAATTATTCCGATTAATTATTCTATGGTGGTGTGCAACAGTGTTAATTCTGTTTGTTAATACATCATTCAGATGTTAGTTAAAAAATTGTCTTTAATTTGATACACTACATGAATTTTTGCAATTTTATAGGAACTTCTCAACCACCTTTTGGACCCTGACATACAAAAATTCTGAAATTTTCAAAAACGAACACTATATTCAGGTTCTGGTTGAAATTTCCGGTAATTTGACACTCCGCATGGGCTTTTTCGATTTTGGTAGGCAAAAATGTGAAGGAGTCGAAAGTGTGAAAAACATCCTAAAAGCCCATGTGAGGTGCTAAATAAAACGGGATTTTAATCACAATCTGATTACAGTGTTTATTTTTGAAAATCTCAAAATGTTTGGACGTGAGGGCCCAAAAAACGGGCAAATTTTGATTCAATCGTATTTCATTAATTGAGGGATGTCAAATTAAAGAGAATTTTAACAAACAACTGAATATAGTGTACGTTTTTAAAATTTCAAAATTTTGGATCCAAGGACCCAAAAAAGAGATAAAAAATGTTTAAGATATGTTAAAATCCAGCAGGGTCTCAAACTAAAAGGAACTATAACCCGAATTCTAATACTTCTAAGTCTTAGTGTTTATTGTATTGTTGTGTGCTCTACAAGTGTTATATTACTAAAGAAATAGTACCGTTATCGGGATTCATGTAATTTTCCCCATAATTGAAAAAATATCTAACATCGAAATTTTTGTAATAGCAAAAATGTTCTTCGTTGAAAATAGTGGGCAAGTTTTGGCAGTTCATGGATCATACTAATCCTATCTACGAGTGGACTTCATGCGTGAAATATGGTACAAGTTTACACTATCACAACCAGTGGCGAAGCATCAGGGAAGACAAGGTAGACAGTGTCTCCCCAAATAATTTACCCATAAAAAAATTATTTTTTTTTTTATAAATTAAGTTGCGTAAGTTCGAAAGAAATTGTATAAAACTAATTTAAGGAGTTAAATATTAACGCAACAACATGCGACCGCGTGATCCATGGAACCTTGCTGTGCGATGCAACTGTACGCGGAGTATCAAGGTAGACATTATTGGAAATGTCTTTTTAACAAGGCTGGAGGTGAGGAGAGCTTTGGTGGACGACCACGGGAGAGAATCTGCGCGCGCAGTATAAAAAGTGTCCCGTATATCACATCAAAAGACATGTCTCACCCACACAGAATTCTCGCCTGGTCGCCCGTGTTTGTTTTATTGTGCGCGCTTAATGAATACTTGTTTTTATTGATTTTACAAATTTGTTACTTTTATATATACTGTTTTAGACTAAGAAGTGTGTAATGATTTACGTAGGCCTACTAATTATTTAATAATAAACATTTTTAAGTGTCGTCCTTTAAGTGTTTTTAAGCATAATGTTTAATTAGTTTAAAGGAGCAAAATCAATACAGTTAGTACCAGTTCTACTCCAGAAGTTTTATATGAACTCCGACAACTTTGATTCACTAGATTTTTTGTTAAAAAACGAAATCAGTACATTACCTTTAGAGCAAAAGGCAAAAATATCTAGCCTCCTTTAGATGTGCCGAAGAATTTGTTAATTAAGAACGTCGACAATCTTAGTAAGAGGTTGATTTTGGCTGGTATTTTTATGTCTACCCAGATTATTTTGTCGCGCTTCGCCACTGATCACAACCTTAATTTTCGGTGAAAGCTGTACAACGTTTGTCTTGTGATCAGGCTAAGCATGTAAGACACTAACTACGGAATAACAGCGTTATATATATATCAAAGTTTACCAGATAAGCTAACAAACTAGTACAAAAAGTTGGCAGCACTGTCAATGTGACAAGTTCCCACGAGGCTCACTGTGTCGCCCGTCTTATCTCCTTACAGATCGCTTTATCAGTCTGATAATGGCGGTATTGGCGGTCACACTCTTCCACCGGACTCTGCAGTATTGGTTCACATGAACGTAATTAAGTAATAAATCTTAATTATTTTTGACTCGTATTTTATAACACAGTATTTCATTGCAAATACTTATTTAACAGACCAAAACAATTGCCTTTAAAGGTAAATATCCAGAGAGGACTAAGACAATTATAAACAACAGCACTTTAGAAAAAGTGAGCCGTTTTAATTATCTCGGTTGTGCAGTAGGCTATGAATCTGAATATGATATAAGAGAGAAGATAAATAAATTTAGGAATATTTGTGGTACGATTCATAGGAATCTTAGAAATAAAATAAGACACAGCACAAGGATTAAATTTTATAAGACAATTGCAATACCCACATTGATTTATGCGAGTGAGGCGAGGGTCATGAAAAAAAGGAATGCGGAAAGATTCGGAGTGCTGAAATGCAGTTTCTTCGAAATACTTTAAATTATACATAGCAAGAAAGAATAAGGAATGACGATATCAGAGCGGAACTCGAAGTAAAGGACACAAATTAAATTATTTCAATTTACAGAAGACAATGGTGGGATCATCTGGAAAGGATGACATACGATCGATTGCCAAAAGCGGCACAGAACTATAAAGCCATTGGTAGAAGAGACGTGTGTCGTCCGAGGATGAGGTGGGTGCCGGAACAGGTTTATATAATATAAATAAATATACGCGTTATTGAAATTGTTTAGAAGATACATCATCATCATCATCCTCTTCAAGGATTAACCAAGGATAGTTTGTGCCGGTTTCAAATAAGCAAAGATTAGCATAATAAGAAATAAGCAAAAAAGCTGGTCACTCCAGCGCTTCCTCGGACGTCCATCACCTCTCCGTTCCCTCGGCTTATAGTTCCATAGTTGTTTGGGCATGCGGCAGTCTTCCATTCGGCAAAGATGTTTAGCCGCTACAGGGCGATACTGTCGAGTATATTCATAATATTCAGTTCCTACCGTACATCTGTGTTTCTTATAAGATCATGGAGAGTATGCCCTGCCACGTGCCTGAGAAATCTCATTTCAGCCGCTTGGATGTCTTTCGTTAATGTCCAATTCTCAGACCCATAAAGAAGTGTGGGAAGACCCATCACCTTGCAGAATTTTAGGCATGTTCCTTTACTTGCTGACTTAAAGATTCGCCTAATGATCGCGCACATAAGGTTGAAATTATGCAACTTATTTACAACGTCGTTGCTTGCATTATAAGCCACACTGTAGCCTAGGTATTCAAAATTGCTAAATAAGTAAGATACTTGTTTGCTGAATTGATTGTCCTATGTTTCACGTTCCAAAAATATACGTAGATGCTGTGTTTATTTAAAAAAGGGTTACTATTATAATAACGTCCCGATAACGTTTTTCGTAAAACTTGGCAGGCGTGACCACACGTTAACCCTACGGGACCCTATTGTCTTTTAGACTGATCCCTCAACAAATAGGCCGAGCGGGACGGAAAACATTGGTGCCCAAAACGTGCCTGTAATTCAGGCAGCAAATATTATAGTTTGGTATCACATAGAGGATACAGAATCACTACCGGTTAGATTAAATATCGGTATGGAGAACCATAGATGACTTCCATGTTCTAAGATTTATGTTCAAAATCATTTTCGAAATGAAATATTTCCACAGAAACTACTTCTTTCTACTTACTGCTTCAGTAATTCTATTACTAACCACATTTCTACTTTCTTCAGCCTTAACCACAGTACTGTGGCCTCACGTTAGCGCACTCGATTTTCCCTTATGAGGGCAGTCGATGGCACTACCGAAACGTCTGGTTTTGCAGAAAACATTGGACTACGGCCAAACAGCCCGGGAAGGAATTCTAACAACAACAAACTACTTCTTTTTTGCCGATAACGTAGTACACATATAAAAAATTATCTCCTCCCCCTTCAACTATCATTTCATTTTCATTTATAGATATTTCATCTACCTTTCTACAGTGGATTATTATGACCTCCTTTCAGGATATTTTATTTATCAAAGTTAAGTACTTTACTCTTGTTAAAACATAAAATGTTGCAGGTAAACTACACCTTAAACGATTAGGCTACCGATCTCCACCAAAATCAATTGGCCTTGAGTCCTCTACAACTCAGGCATATATGCAAAACATTATTTGATCCTGTTTGAATTTGCGGCAGTTATCGTTCGCCGTAGAAAAGATTCTACACACAGTCAGACAAACACTTTTCGGAAAATGACTTTTCTTCATGTTTTGAGGGTAGTACAATCGAAATCAGCCCTTATCGCGAACACGATTTTTTCGCCATCACCATCCTTCCACTTCCTTACGGAACATGGAAGTAACAAATAGTGTACAAGGAGAAACCTAATGAATGTAATTACTAGGCTCTAACAAGTGCCAAACATTTGTGGGTTAAATAACTGTAGGTACAACTCACGCTAATAATTCATTGCCACGGTGACAGAAATTAATTAAAATGAGAATACTGTGCGCGCTCTCTGTAAGCAGACACGCTACAGATTTAAGAGTATCGGATCGCCTGAGCAAACACAACCGTATCTGTAGTATGTACAGGGAGCAAAAACTGCTCACCACACGCTTCACTTAAGTGAATCCCGTAGTACACACGGCTACAATACGCGTCACTTAAGTGAATCCCGTCTCCTTGTACACACGGTAACAATACGCGTCACTTAAGTGAATCCCGTCTCCTTGTATCAGACACAAGAATGCAAACAATAATCTTATTTGCATTTCCAACGGTTGCGCAAAGAGTTTCGTATGTCTTCTGCTTTAATATTTATAAAGGGGCGGAGATACAAAAATTAAACACTGGTGTGGAATAAATGTTGGAGGGGGAGGGGCGCTTGTTTCACCTCCCTCCCACGCATCCACATTATTCTGTTACGTAATACGGGACGTTCTACAAGTATCTCGGCTATCCCTGCTGTAATGTGTTTGTGCGTCCATATTGCTGCTACTTTAACATGAAAGACAATTACGCGTCAACAATTGAGGGTATTCCAGACCGTACCGGTCACGGCACTGTGTTCAAGGACACTGTTTCTACTGTATTCGAGAGCGCCTGTTTGTTTAACACGTCATCCAAAGTGACAGATTATTCTGGCATCTCAGCGGGGTATAAATATAAGCATCCAGCGACGGTAAGTTTCAGTTTTACTTCGGGCGATAACTCAGTGCGAGTCAATTGGCTATTAATTAAAAGTGATATTGTGCGGGACTCTATTAGTTGACTTTATTATTACGTGTGGACAAATTTAATTTGAATTTTGTACGAGTATAATCTTGTGTAAGAACATGTTGATTACAAACTGTTAATTGTGATAATTAAAGCTGGTTTGTAGTGACTTCATTGGTGTCTTGTATTTTGTTTTCCACTGGACCATACGACGAACAGTGAGACCGTCCTGACAATTCTCTACTCTCCCGCCTTTTCGTTGCCGATTTCAAATGTTGGTACTTTCGGATGTCGATCAGAAACTAGCCTGCAATTTACTTTTACAGTTCCTAACAATCATTTATTACATAAATTTTACATTCATATTTGAATTTCAAGAACGCAGTTTATATATTCAGTTCCTTTGATACTGTGTTTTTGGCACTCCTCACTGGATTATTAATTAAGATATTAATGTAATCTGAGTACAGAAATGAAATTTTTGGGTTCCATAGATGGGTACACAAAATTACATGTGAAAAGAAACAATCAGATAAGAGAGGAAATGAAAGTTAAAGAAGTAAACGGAATCATCAGTAACTATAGAGAAACGGACATTAGCAGAATGGGCAGTGATAGATTCCCCAAGGTAGCCTTATTGTATCAGCTAAAAGGGAAGAGAAGCCTGGGAAGACCCAAGAAGAGATGGTTCGACCAATTTGGAGCCGGAACAGATTAAACCGTCGAAGAAGAAGAATGTAAGCTGATAAGAGTCGGATATCCTTGCAATTCTTGGTGATGGCAGAGGAGAAATGATGAAACAAGGAGAAAACTACATGTCACCCCCCTAAATGATAAAGAAAACGTGCACTTCTACCAGCCATACGCATTCTATTTTAATTGAAACGATAAAAAATTACCTCAGAGAAAAAAATAGATGTCAAAACTGGATACTGCCTGTCATTATAAGACAAAAAGCCTGTTTTTTATCGCTTGCTACAATCAGTATCGTTGTCAAAGTAACACCAACTTTGTCACCACTTATTGTAACACTGCTCGTTGCTGCGTTCTCGACGAGGCCTTTCGGTGTCTCCACCATTTTCAGGTCTTAAACGCGCAGGCTGATGGTTGTAGGCTGATTGCAACTTGAAGAGTAAATTGCAGAGCTTACTACACAAGAGTAACGTCTGTTACTCTTCGTAATGCCCCAGTGCTTCATGCGTGAACTCGGTGATTGCAAAGTTTTCGCGCATCCTTAGTGATGAAATCACTAATTGATAATGAAATCAATTGTGCCCCGTTTAGCGTTCACGTTAGTTGAAGGTAAAACTTTGCCCGATGTTTGAGCTTATAAAGTAGGAATAATTTTGTGTAACTATGACTGTGATAGTAGAGTGTCTATCAACTGTGTATTGATTAATGCGTGTTAAGTATTATTTTTATTATGTTTTCTTTTGTTTAGTGCTGCTCTGCTCTTTTTGGTGTTAGTAATTCTGTGTGCTTTCAAACCATGTGTAGTTTGTAAAAAAGCACGATACTGTTTATCTTTCGCCTTTCGCTGCATATCTAGTGTTTGGTTAGTGCACAGTTAGTTACTTACTGATTCTTTCAGCAACCACTCGACAATACGCGGGAACATGGAATCTGGCATACGTAGACATGCATATAAAAGTAAGGTCAATGGCAGGTCTCTTTTTGGGGAAAACAGTAACTTCAGTAGCGGAATAAAAAGGGGGCGGACCGCCCCGGGCCCCACTTAGTAGGGGGCCTCCAGATTTGGAAAATTAAGATTTTTTGGTAATCTTTTTAATTTATTTGCAAACGTTCTATTCTAGGAGAGGTCCAGGATTTAATCGATCGATTCCAAAGACGTTTTCATATTATTTTGAAATCTACTTAATAACGCTACTGTGTTTAAAGATATTAAAAAAAAACTTACAAAGGTAAGTTTATTATTAGAAATATACTCATACTAAAAAAGAATCGTCAGTTGTACTCCTCACCACGCAGTCATCATCGCCATCATCAGTAGGTGCACAGCCCACCGTGGGCCTCAGCTTCCTTCAGGATTTTCATCCAGACTTCCCTGTCCTTAGCCAATGTCCACCAATTTTTGCACTCCAACCTCACCACGTAGTCGGAAGTCAGAAAGTGGACCCCAAACAGCATGGACGCCAACGGCAGCGGCAGCATCTCAAGAAGGCCGTACCTCGTTACGAAAATGTAAACGGCGGAGTGAAATACCGGGCGATAACATGTAAGCCTACGCTAAAAGAGATTACACCATTGAACAATGTTCAACTTTTCAGGACACCAACAATTTATTTAAAATATCTCATCAGAATTTTTACTGAACAGTGGATAATTCGGAGTGCGGAAATCGGGTCAGTTACTCGAACGAACGAAAATATTCCGAGGCCAAAACTAGAAAACGGCCATTTTAGAAAGTTCACTTATTTGCACTAAAACTTCTCAGTGACTTGAAAAGAAATTGCCAAGTATTGTTTGCAGTAATGATAAATTTGTTTTGCAATATACAAGTTTATTGTATATTATAAAGTACTGTAATAAATTTAATACAGTCTATAAAAAATACTACTTCCATTATTTCTTTAAACTTTGTATTTACAACATGAAAGTGGATTTTAATTCAAACATTACTCTTTATTAGTAACAACTCCTTATAAAGTTTCCTAACTAAGTTTAGACAAAACATACATAACAAAATGTGTTTTTGCTATGTATTACTTAAAAATAAACTGGATTATAAACACCAGTATTATGAAAGGGTGGACTCGGAAAGAAATCCGGCCGAGCATCCTGTGGCCTAGGTACGCCACTGAGTAAGTTCTATTATTTCCGTGTGACAGCACTATGAGTGATACAGATATGTAGGTCTCTCTACTTTTTAAATCTGTTCTTCGAACCACCAGCCAACCAACTATTACAACCACCAAACTTTGGAACCACCAACCGCCACTGCACTACGGAACTACATTAATGTGAACATCGTTATAAAATATACTGTTACGACATTACAGAACAATCTACGTGTTTATCGAATGTTCCAGAGGAATCCGGCTGTAATGTGTGTGGCGTAGGCCTACGTGATTCTCGACGCATTAGCTAGACTGTGCCAGAAGCCGCGCGAACTGTGTCAAGGCCGCAATGAATTACGCTCTAATGTTTTCCTTTATTGTTAATGCGCAGTATGGAATAATCTAGTATTTCGGGGGGTATAAGTACCAGTACTCAACGACGTTCAGTTTCAGTTATAGTTGCGACATATTACAGTGCGGTTCGAGTTATTTGTCGGGCGATACTGTGTGCGTTCAAGTGGTTGTTAGTGAAGTGTTGTGTTTTATAATCGGACGGTATAATTGTAATAGAATTGTGTTTCATATTAGTTGACATTTTATTGCGTGTGAACAATTTTTATTTGATTTGTTGTAAGAGACTGTGTTGTTAATTACGAACTGTTTAACTGTGAAAATTAAAGCTAGTGATTAGTGACTTAGTTGGTGTCTTGTATTTTGTTTTCCACTGTACCTACGACGATCAAGTAGACCGCCGTAACGATACTTAAAATGTACTAGGCTTGCAATAATGTTTCAAATCCTACGTACGTTTAAGTACGGTTTCGGTTTTGTAGAAAGCAGAGAGTCTCCTAACACGAAGAGACACTTACGGTTAATAGGTGCCAATAGCGTACTATTATGATGTAATATCGGTTACAGTGACTTTCAGGCATCAGAGCAACCGGGCTCCATTATTCTCGAGCACGTAAACCCCTTTGTGCGTGTGGGCGGGCTCGGGAATATTTGTTCTACAGCCGATCAATTCTGCCTCCTTCGGTAATAGTTAGTAGCGTTGCCAGGCAACGCAAAGGAAAATCTGCCCCGCTTACACAATTATCGGAAACTTTGATGAACGTGATGTAGACCAGTATACATTGCAACAGTACAAATATGTTGGGTACTGTGCATTCCACAGGCTAATTTAAATAAGTAATTTGAACAAATAAATAATGCAATTTGGTAATAATAATAAGTCAGCCTGCAATCTAAACTGTAATATAAACGCCAGATTTGCATGTTGAGACAGGGAGTATAGCCAGCTGCTCTCTGCATGTGTGTACACGCGTAAAAGGTGTGTGTAACTGGTTCATTCATGAAAAGCGCCACCCTTTCTTTAACGATATAAATTATTTGTATATAATTAATTTATAAGACTTGTGTCCATCGTAGCGAAAAACTAAAGACACCAAAATGTGTGATTAAAAATAATGAACAGGTGTATAAAAAATTATGTAAAACGAACAAAAAGTGTTAGTGTAAGGAATTAAAAATCAATAGTAATTAAAGTAATGAAGATAAAAAAATGGTTTGTGCGTGATGAACGTCTAAAAAATTACCGATCGAATGAATATCAGGTAATGTGCCAAAGACTTCGCAATTCGCGAAGACGAGCAAAATAAATGTAACAGTAAAGCGTGGGTTAAGAGTGACGCTCTCGACACTTCCAAACAGGCAGAATATTGTCGAGACATGATTTTTGCGCTCTGAGTATAAATACGAGGACGCGCAAACGTCATTTTCTTTCTCGTCAGACCATCAAAGCGGCCGGAGGCCCTGCTCAAGAACTACAACTCTTCTTTGTTCGACTACTGATGTGATCGGAGGCTATGTCCAACAACTGGAACGCCTAGACTTGGCCGACGACCTGGGCAGCCAAAGACTCTACTAAGAAACCACAAGCAGAGTACGAGCATCCAGGGAATCCAGAGTACGAGCATCCAATGATCCAGAGTACGAGAGACTACAAGACTTCTAGAATACCCGACCCCAGGACTTCCAGGACCGAAGAGGATCATCCGTATCCAGGACGAGAAACGGACTCGAGACCACACGTCTACGAGCGATTCACCAGTAAAGGACTCAGGACCAGGACCACGAGGGTAAGCTGAGTAACCACTACTAATAAGGTGAAAGAAAGCCATATTTTCATCTTAACTAAAGACTGAATAAAAGACAACTTAATCTTGTAAAACAAATAGAGAATAATAAGAGAAAGACTCTAATTTAATAAGAATGTAAATTGTAAGATTAAATATAACTTTTCTTGTATATTAATTAGGGGTAAGATTCAAACAGTCAAAAGTAATATTCACAGAAATATTTAAATTCTTTTACTAATAACTTACTGAAAAGATTGATATTTGATTTTGAAGAAATAAGAATTTTACTAAAAATAACATAAAGAAGCAATGCATATGCAATAACAAAGAGAAGAAATAATATAAAGAATTCAACGAGAAGATAATCAGTAAGAAAATCGACCTAGCTGAGAGCAGTATAGAAAATTTATAATAATGCATTAGTAATAAGATGTTATAATATGTTTTTGTGTCAAATAAGACTACGGATAATACGTAGTAGGTATGTAAAAATACGAATCATGTGGAATCGTAAAATAAATAAGAAAGTAACGTGTAATCTGAGATTACAAATTAACCGTAATAAATATGTCAAAATAATAATGAGTTTCTAAACCGCTAACCAAATGAAAATTGTTAATAAAAATAAATTGAATTAATTTGTAAACCAATGAATCGAAGTATTATTATTTTGATTACAACCTTCATTCTTGCAGACACACGAATTTAATGTGAAGCAATGTACATAAATATTTAACACACGTCAATTAAATAAACACATTATATTTGCGATGTTGTAAAATGGCTTCCAAAAACGAGGGGCAAACACATTAAAACCGTGTGTTGTTGTAAATGGTTGTGTATATAGAATGAACGAAGCGAGGAATGGCCCTAGGAATACTACAGCGGAAACCACCAGGTAAGAAAAGAGAGGAAGCCCACGTTGAAAACTTACAGCAGTAGAGCTTTGGAGGAAAGGAAGTTAACGAACGCTCACAGGCTGTGGAAGAAAAGACGACAAACTAATAACAAGGAAAAAGCTTAAGAAATAGGAGAGAAAATAATCATGAGTTTTCTGCATGAGTTTTCTCCACACACAATACTGACAAAATTTTTTACAGGCATTGCACAAATGCAATGCACAGAGAAGGCCATTGAAAATGCTTCTATAAATCTAAAAAATATGTATATTTATGTTCATTCACCAATCAATGAATTCATTCTTCATTTACCAATGTACAGATTATAAGTTAAATAGTCGCATTCATAAGCGAAGTTTTATATGTGTACTACGTTATTGACAACAAAGAAGTAGTTTCTATGGAAACTCACCGGTTCCCATTTTCGATCACGCACCAGCGATAGGCCGCAAATGTGCGACACGTCCTTATAAACATTTTCAACGTTAAAACATTACACTTCATTAAATGTGATGGGATTTATCAATCTAAAACAAAATTTGACTGACCGTCTTCTATTAAAACGCGCAGGTAATATTGCTGGGAGCAAAAACAACGCGCAGGCATTATTTTAAAGGTTAGAGGTTGAAGGTGTCGTATGAAGTACTAGCTTTAGGTATTTCGATTCGGGAATCTTCTGTCTGTTTTTCTATCTGTTTGTGTCTGTCTGTCTCTGTCTGTCTGTCTATTTCTGTCTGTCTGTCTCTCTCTCTCTCTCTCTCTCTCTCTCTCTCTCTCTCTCTCTCTCTCTCTCTCTCTCTCTCTCTCTCTCTCTCCCCTCTCCACTATTTTCTCTAGTATACAGATAAAATGATTAGACATGAAACAAGTGTCTGGTTGCGCTGTGTAAAAACATCTTACTGCCCATGCGTTACTTTGACGGATTCTTTTCGGAGCAATTATTTTGTGTTCAGAACAGCTGCGTGATTGGTGTGTCACATGGTTGTGTGTCATGATTGGTCACCACACACCCTCCTTCCTGCACTGTCTTCCCTGCCACCCATTACAATCTGCGCGAACCGTTTCGTGTCTTACTATGTTTCATCTGTAGCTCAATTAACGTTTCGTTTTCTCCTTTCGATCTGTTTTCAATGTTTAAGAATGAGAGTTCAAGTAAACGTGTCGTTTACATTTTAACGCTTGTTTTTAAACAAAATTTACAAAATCAACCTTTAAAGACCGAAACAACGACTTTTGCCACTCTGCTTTTTAGGGTTTCCGTTTTATTTATTTTCTACGTTCACAAAAATATGCATTTCTCTCAGACGCATACGTCGCATGTGAATATACGGATTATCATCATCATCATCAACCTCAAGGATTAGGCTCTATTTGAACCTCTTCCGGGACCCATTTCGCTCTCGGCCGTCCTACAGCTCTCTTCCGCACCGGTCTATATTCCATTGCTAGCACTGGAATCTTGTCACCCGTCATTCTACCCAAATGTTCACATCATCTCGTTTGTTGCTCCCTAGCTGTTCCAACAATGGTTCGAGTCTAGTTCTGTCCTTATATCCACATTCGTCTTTCTATCGAGAATAGTACACGCCAGAGTACTCCTCATAAATTTCATCTCTGCTGCCTGAATCTTTGCTCTGTCTCTTTCTGTCATAACTATAACTTCATCTCCATACATCAAAACTGGTACCGCTACAGTGTTAAAAAACATTATCCTTGTTTCCTTTCCTTTATACGGATTATGTACTGTAAATATTCAAAACGTTCATGACGGTAACACTTATATGAACATATCAAACGCTTGATAAATTACAGTCAGAAACATTTTTCATAAAATTTATAAACTCCGCTCATATAGAGTGAAACTCGTGCACTTGGAAACGGTTCAAAGTTACCACCTTTGTGACTGCCAAACTTGACGAAAACGGTTTAAATCATATACGAGCTTTACAATTTTTTTTTCTCACTGTATTTGAAAAATGATGTGTCTCACATTTAGATAGGAATACATTTAATAATATACCGGCATACGTAATTACAAAATTATATCGTCAATGACTATTTTGAATACAAAAACTTTAGGCCACTTCAACCCAATAGATTCGTGCAATATTCAACGGCTGAGTACGAGGCGCGGTTTGCTGAATTGCCGCCTGCATCGCATTGGATCCAGTTACTAATAATTTCAATACAATCGGTTGTCGGTAGTGTATTTCAGGAGAACGATGGCTGTTGACTTCCGTTTTGTACCGTAGTCGGTGTTTCAAAGGATTAAGCCTACAACGCGACCCGGAATATACTGTGGTGTATTCATACAAGTCACGTAAACTAGGTTAAAGTAATGCAGCGAAATGTCAGCGTCATAAGTTTATACGGAACTAGTTTAAAAACGTTCAGGAAACGCGTTTGGTTGTTCGATTTCTCTCCAATACATAAACCTGCGCGGTTTATGAAAACTAATGTTATTGTTAGATTCAACATAGTTCCGTCCAATCCAAGATTTGGCATTATCAGTGGATAAACAAGGTGCATTGTGTTTGATCACTTGTCACGTACAACCTTACTCTTTTGTTCCCCTCATTCCTAAGCATTTCCTTGGTGTCCTCAGATTCGCCAATCAGTGCTATCTTCTTCAACTCCTGGCAACTCCAAGCTCCACCGCGCACACACGCAGACTGGTTCCTTGGTCTTCCCATTTTTTCCTCTATTAAGTAACCATATTTTCAGGATACCCTATTAACTTCCTCCTTTAACTGTCTTGGCTCCCGAGATTATTCTTTGTACATTTACTCATGTGAGAACTTTATTGTTATCCAATAATCTCCATTCTTTACCTTCACCGCACATCTCAAACACCTCAATCCGTTGTTTCACACTTTGGCCAACTGTCCTGTTCTTAATCTATAGTATTCACGTTAAAAACCAGTAATTATCAAATTCTCCTGCGCCACTTTCAATACTTTTAACGTTTATTAGATTCTGCCCACTTGTAGGCAGGACAATTCGCCTTGCAGGACAATAATTCAATTTATAGGCACATTGAGAAAATCAGTTAAATTCATCAGTTTATGTGAAGATTTGAATGAAATTAATTCAGATGTGTAATAAAGTGAAGAAGGCCTTCAACTGAACCATCTATAATAAAATAGTATATGTCTTAAAGACCACTGCTGCTGGATTGCAAAAATGACCACTGATGGAGTATTACCGGAGGTGTAGACCGGCTGAAGACAACGCAAATAACAGGACCGCTTAGGAAAAACACAGCAAACTGAAAAAAATTCTTGGCAAGTGATGGGATGGGCCTGAGTTGGATGACGGGATCAGCTAAATCGAATTCAAAATATACTTAAGAGTAGACAATTGGAGGTTACGAGAGGTTACAGTGTCCCTAGTCTCAAGTAGGACTCCTGCCACTTGGTCAGGTAGAGTTCAATTTATACTTTTATTTATTGGAACGCCTGAAGCGACCCTCGATGGTGGATTATAGCACCGAGGCTAGCAAACGGGGTCGCTTCCAAGACTCACCTGGCCTTGGATAGTATTTTCAGTTTCAGAGTCCGGCGATGAGGGGATTGTGAGTCACACGAGCAACTCGACCATAGAATCTACGCGCCAGGCGTCTCAAGGTTTCCTCAAAAGATCGAATACCTAGCTCTCTTTTCAAAGCTCGAGAAGAGAACCTCCTAGGGACTTTACAGTCGAGCTTCAGTCCCCTGCAGCGCCGATCCGAGCCTCGGCCCCTTCAGCCCGATCTATGACAGCGTGTAAAGTATCTCCTCCTTCTCCTCATTCACCTCCTTCTTCTTCTTCTACTTCCTCTTCTTAACCTTCTTTCTGAGCGTTCAATCCGTGGATTGGTTTGTGCCAATCCTCCAGTCAGCCTTTCTATTGAATACATCTTGCGTTATTATTCTGTGTGTTACATCTGAAACGGAGCTTCCAATTGCCCCTCCTCCCTTCCGCCATTTTTTGCAATACAGTCTCGACCAAGCGCCATAATATGCAACGTAACCTATTAAACTCACTCTCCTATGCACACACACACACACACACACACACACTACATATATATACTTTACACTAGCCAAATATCATTACTTTCTCACGATACTTAATTGTAGATTTAGTAAACCGACTGGTTTTTTTTTAAGTTGGGTCACGATCACATCACATCTTATCCTGATCATCAGCTGGTATTACTACATTTTCTTAATGTAGCCTGAGTGACCCTGATTATTGCTGATCGTTTTTATTGTTAAAATTTGTAGTAACGCGCAGAAATGATTGCAGGAGAGTAATTTCCCCTCATTATAGTCAGCTAATCAAATCATGTGTACCGTTATAAGTCACTCGACTCCACCAGAATTTCTATAGACATTCAAGCCTCTATTTATTTACTCGTTTGCTGGGGTAACTTGATATATGACCGATTTTTGTCATTCTGCCTTACCAGTTAAGACTCTCACCCGCAATTACTTTTTGCAAATTGTTACCTCTGCTGATCTAAGTTACACTCGTCTCATTTTCTCGAAATAAGCATTTCTACAACACGAAATAAGAGAATGGACTTTTAATGGACGCAGTCAATCGAGGGCAGACATTTGCTAATTTTGTGACGCTGATTACTCCCAAAGTATTCGGCTAATGCAGTTAATATTAGCTAAAAATAATTTGCGTTTTGCAAGTTAGGGAATACAATCTTCTACACGAGCATCGTGTAGCAGTAATGTCCTTTATGCCCTATTGGGATGGGGCAACCATCGAAAACAGAATACATAGTCATTGCTGCTTCCTTTCCGCAAAAGTTATATCGTGTTCCGTGATTATGGTTTGTGTTTATATTCTAAATTAAAGTTAGGTACACGATGGAATGTTGATACTGAATCAATCACATTTTACCCTGATAACTTACATGTCAAACTTATCCCTTACTAAAAACGACACTTAAGGTAATGACAAAGGTTTTGCAACTCAATCTATTACAACATATTGTAACGAGAACCGTATCGAACAGCCTAGAACGTCCTCCTAGTCCCGTCCCTTCGCAAGCCGAACAGGTGTGTGATTCAGACAAGGCCGCGCTCAAGTAAGCTCCAGAGTACTCTGAAGAACACTCGAAATACGCAATAGCTAGCACCCCACATTGAGGATGGAAAAGTTCCAGAAGACGTGTGCTACCTACAGAAAGCCATAGTAGCCGACTTGTCAGTCAGTTGTGTCGAGCGATTTCCCTTAGTGCCGATCGAATGGCGATTTATTCAAGTGCTGCGAAGTGTTATTGTGTTAGGCCTATAGTTGGTGTGGAATTATAATAGGTGACATTATTATTGCCTGTGTTTGAAAATTTAACTGAATTATAGTACAAGTTGATTACAAACTGTTATTTATGATTAATAAAGCTGGTAATAAATAATTAGTGATTTCATTGGTGTCTGTATTTTGTTTTCCACTGTACCATACGACGATCAGTTAGACCGTCGTAGCAATATTAACTCTGAAGAAGGACTCAGAAATGGAGAGTCTTGTAATGATGCATTATTTGTAATTCTACCCACACGAACACTTCAATGAGAGTAAAAGCCAATGGCGAATTATGAGATAATGTACTTTAACCAAATGGATGATCAGGCAGGGAGATTTCTTAAGTCACTTACTCTTCAACGTAGTTATGGATGAAATTATTAAGGACGTAAAGCATATGAGAGGATATAGGTTGGGTAGAAGTGTGTTTAATATTATATGTTATGGAGACGACGTTATACTAACAGCGAAAAATGAAAATGACTTACAAAGACTTGTGTATAATTTTAACAAAGCATGCCAGAAGTATAACATGAAAATAGCGGAAGAGAAAACAAAATAAATGATAATTTCACATGACCCATTAATGTGTAAGCTTGTGATAAATGATAGAATAACATTTCTACTAGTAATTTTATACAAACCACTATGTTGTCTTTGGTATTGACTTTGCCAATATAATAATTGGTATCAATACCAAAGACAACATAGTGGTTTGTATAAAATTACTAGTAGAAATAATTGAGACCACTAACACTCCAATACAACAATAAATTGACAGAATAACACAACAAGTAATGCAGACAGACTACTTAGGAACAAAGCTTACAAATAACAACAGGGCAGATGAAGAAATGGAACATCAATTGATGAAAGCAAGAAGAATTGCAGGATGTATGAATAACCTTATATGGAATAATAAGACCCGCACACAGGAAGCAAAAACTGGGGTATACAAAAGCACACTACGTCCAGTAATATCCTATGCATCAAAATATGAATTTAGTGTTCATTTTTTAAAATGACAAAATTCTGGACCGCTAAGGGTCAAAATTGATTGCCAATTGTTAAAAAAATCGCAAAAATTCACTTGGCATATCAGACAACAGGAACTTTAACTAAAATCTCCAAGTAATGTTAAGTTTTAAACACTTAAAAATTTTTGAACATCAGGGCCCAAAACGATTGGCAAAATTGTGATAAAATTTCAAACTGCATGTAGGATATGAAATTACAGAGAACTTAAACCAAAATCTGAATATAGTGGAGAAAAATTTTGAAAATCCTCCCGGATGTCGCACTACAGTGAATTTTAACACAGCTCCGACTGATTGGAATTTTTAGCGTTTATTGTATGATTCATTGATCTACAAATGTTACTTTACTAAACAAAAATTAATAGGGTAATCGTAACTTTCGTAATTATTCTGATAATAAACAAAATTACCAATATCTAAATTAATATAATAATAAATATACTTCAAATAAAGTTGTGAGCGAGTTGTCCAGCTCAGGGAGTATACAGATATATACATATATCTATATCTGTACGTACACACACACACACACACACACACACACACACACACACACACACACACACACACACACACACAGATATTATTCCTTTGGAAGTAAAAAGTAACCTTTGTAGCAAGAAGTAAGAGGTAAGAAGTAAGAAAATTACCAATATCTAAATTTATATAATAATAAATATACTTCGAACAAAGTTGTGAGCGAGTTGTCCAGCTCAGGGAGTATACAGATATATACATATATCTGTACACACACACACACACACACACACACACAGATACAGATATTATTCCTTTGGAAGTAAGAAGTAAGTCGTTGAGTTTCCTGCAGGTCTCCCATGTAATACCTTCAAATAAATACATTGCAATTAGGTTTATTTTCACCTGACGCCTCACTTCACAGAAATTATTCTGTATCTTCAGAGAACTGTTTGAATTGTAATTGAATTTATATAGTTACATGTAGTTACATTACTTTTATATGAATGTATAAAGGTGTATATAGTACTACAGTATATTGTATGCGAAACATTCAATATGTATTATATTTATTTCTATTTATTTATTTGAAGATATTAGATACAGATATGTACATAGTTTTATATTATACTTTCGTCCGGGGAGGATGCGTCGTCTGTAAATTACAGTAAGACAATTATTCCTGCAATTGGCTGGGGCAGGGCGTTACATGGGCACGAAAAAACCGTGACTTTTTAGGACTGTCAACGTTTTAAAATTAATATAATGCAGACTGTAATCATACTGAATAGTCTACATCGTTGCAATTGTTGGGTGTACAGTCTAGGCTGTGTGGAAAGTTTTCAATTTGTACGTGTGCTTGTTTCTTCGATTCTTCGTTTCATCTTCACACAAACACAATCGTCTATCTGCGGCCGCCGTGCAATCACGTCGGCTGTGCAACGGGGTGAGAAAAACTATATCCGTGTAATATTTCCTTCATCTGTTATCCCACTCCCACCACCAACAAAGTGCTGCTTCTTGTCTGCTTCTGACGAGAGAAAAATGTTTTTTTCCTTTCTTCTTTCCCACTCCCACCACCAACAAAGTGCTGCTTCTTGTCTGCTTCTGACGAGAGAAAAATGTTTTTTTCCTTTCTTCTTTTTATTTTCTCTCTCACAGATACTAACACATTGTTCCGAGATTAGAAAAGACCATCAACACAGATTAAACGTAAACAAGACGCCTCGGCGTCCGCTGTTGTGAAACATCCCCTAAGATGAACTACTGCTACCACCACCACTATCACTTCGACTACTATTGTCAGAACATTTTCACAGACACACACAAACTCTGTTCACACACATAGATTATCTGTCCGTCTGTCCCCCTTCGCTCTCACTCAAACATACACACAGCCGCGCGCTCGCGCGCGCAAGGGCGCAAAGTTTACTGTTAGTACACTGTGTTATGTGATTGAGAAAGTCAATTCTAAAAAGATGAAATGACAAAATGGAAAAAAAAGACAAAGAGGTATGCCAGTGACATAGAAAAGTTCAAGAACTCAGTTACAGAGGTTGGGGGGGGGGGCGAAACAGCGACGTTTTTCATTATTTTTTACTTTCCAGAAGGTGTGAGTTGTTAGATTCGACATCGTTCAAATAAAGTAGTGGCCTTGACTTTACGCTGTCTGGCTCTATACCACGGGCAAACAGTAAGATAATAATCGAATTCTTACACGAGAACTGAAATAACAGATTTTGCTGTTATTACATCAGATACTATTTGCAGACGATCAGGAGTGATAAATAATACGGAACACGAATTGCATAAACCAATGTATGTAATAACTGACATAACAGATACTACCTATCTACTAAAATAATAACAGATAACTGACAAGACATCTACGGTACTTTTTTTTTTACGTAGTAGGAATATTAAATTATTAATATTGCAACTTTGTCGTGATCATTTGCTGAACTGCTACTTGTCATGTCGAGGCAATTCAGTGTCTCCACCATTAATGGAGTCCCGCTAGTTTTAAGAGTGCTAGTTTAGATTTTAGTGTCCGCTAGTTCTAATGGCGGAGACACTGAAAACCCTCGTCCCGAACATGGTATCAGTTCAGCGAGTAAGCGCGACAAAGTTGAAATTACAGAGACTGCTAATTCAAATAACAACAAGGTGAATACTAACGATTGGTAAGCTGATCTATTCGAATTTTAAAGAGATAAATGATGGAAGTAAGAAAATTCATCATTATCTTCATATTAAAGGTTTTAGGCGTCAGCGGCCTGTTACTATTCCACAATCCACCTTTTCTTAGGGCTACCAACTTTTCTTCAGCCTCTAGGCTTGTAATCTTTCGCCATCTTCGGTACTGTACTTTCTTCCATTCTATTGATGTGTTGAATCCATTTACTTCTGTATTCTTTAATCCTTTCATTAACTGCAAAAATATCTAAATCACTTCTTATCTCTTCATTTCTTATATGATCTCGTCTATTACACCTTTTGATTGATCTCAGAAATTTCATTCTGCTGTTTGTATCTTCTCTTCATATTTTTTCTTCATGACCCAAGTTTAAACAGCATACAGTAGTGTAGGTATTACCATTGTTCTATAAAATTTTATTTGATTTTCTTTTCTACATTTATTTCCCAACGTTCTCCAAATCGTTCCACACATTCTTGGGAAATTCGTCACTTTATTTTCTATATCTCTATCTTGATCATAAGTAACGTCACGTCCGAGATTATTTAAATCTTGGAAAAATATTAATTTAATATAAGCCTGTGTTTTTTATTTTATACACATAACACGATTAAACATGCCTTTTAACCAGGCGCGGCTCCAGGCAGGGGCGAACCGTGCCACCGTCCAGGGCGGCAAATTTTAAAGGGCGGCTGATTCCGGGATGTTAAGTTTTGAAATTGAGGAAAAAAAATAAAATTATTCACTTAATTTCATCACAATATGTAAGATCAATAAGAATGACTTTATGTATAAAGTCAGTGGAATTTAACGAAGAGTCGAAAACTCGTAAACGAGAAAACGTAAACCTGACAATGAGTGCTGCCTTGCATGGGTAGGTTAGCAGATAAGAATTTTGCTAACATTACCTGTAACAGTGGCAAGTGGAGAAAGGACTTTTTCGAAGCTCAAACTTATTAAAACTTATCTCAGATCGAATATCTCCGAGACTCGCCTGAGTGGTCTGGCGACTATATCTATAGAACGTCAGTTAGCTGAATGACTTGATTATAACGAAGTCGTAAAGGAGTTTGCCACTGCAAAAGCTAGATGAGTATTTTTTATGTAAGGTATATGATACATTACTTTTTTTATATTTCAATCATAATGAATTTTAGTTAGTATTTTACTTTTAAGTCATCACATAGGCATACATTTTTATTGTCTCACAATTCCTTGTATTGTCTCTAAAATTCTACAATTTTTATTGTAGCCGTTCGCCGCACCGTAGACGGGAAACAGTTCTAGTTATTTGATAAACACAACAATGCAAACATTCCTAGTCGTCGTTTGAAGGCAATCGCCGTATCTTTAGAGTAGGTCTAGTGTACGTGAATGTTTTCAGAGTTAAAATAGGAAGGGGGGCGGCACTCATAATTACTGCACGGATGGCAGAAGCGCTGGGGCCGGCCCTGCTTTTAACACACAGACAACATCGACATACAAAAACTAATAAAAAAAAAGGAATGATAAAAGCAATAAAATACGGAAAAGACTAGAGAATATTCTAGGGAGAAGCGGTCCGACTGCGACGTACTAGCTTCTCGTTACAGCATAACTGCCACATACCGTAGCCTACAATTCACAAAGGGTAACTCGCTACACCGTTAAAGATTCTGCGGTCAGCTGTAAGTAGTACCCGTCTTCGTTTATGCGATGCCAGCGTAAAGGAAGAGTAACTAGCGAACGAGGGCGAGTAAGGACGCTGTAAGATGACGTGGCAGTCATATCAAAGACAGCGCCTAATAGCCAATTAACCCCTTTGAAACCCCTTCAGTGTCTGCGCCTTCCTCGCCTCGCGCCGCGCCTCGGTTCGTTTTGCAAAATCTATTTATCTATCCAGAGAATATTATTTCCATACCGTACACAAGCCGCGTTCCGCGTTCGTTATCTTGTTAACAAGCGTGTCCCGGATTAGCACGCGCGCGTCTTATCGTGCGCCTCTTTACGCTGACGAGTTATTTCAATCTCATACTATTTACAAAGCTGTTAAAGTAACCTACACACAGTATATAGGCCTACAGATGAAATAATAAGACATGAAACGGTTCGCACAGCGAAGGCAGTGCAAGAAGCGGAGTGTGAGGGGATGTAGAAACCTGACGATAGAAATTGAACAGTGGCTTAGAGATGCGCAGTGTACAAACACCTCGTTGCTAGGCTAACAAAACTTTCTTTCATTTCGCACATGCGCACAACAGTCTTGTACAGTGTTTCATAGTGTGAACATCGGCTGCAACAAGACTGGCCAGAACAACGGAAGCATGTGTGTGACAGAGAGGGAGATAATATGGAAGTGAGGCAGTGACTGTTATCGCGTCGTCTTCCCTCTCTTATCTCTAGATAACTTAGCTATACTTGTTAGTGGGGGTAATTCATGCATTTAGTCGGCGCAGCTGACTGTTCAAGAATTACTGTCGGGCCTATAATAATGTGTTCTTAATTGTGTGGCATTCCCTGCACCAGTCATAGGTAACCTTTGAATTTATGGGGGCGCATATATAAATGAGGACCAGTTCGATGGACACACACCTCCCCATCCCATCAATGGAAAATAGGAAGGTGCGGAGTCCTATAGCCGGATATAGTTCTATTGCAAACATTAACTGTCGCTTTATAATACCCTAGCCCTTATATTTATAGACGTGGAACACCGCATCAAAAATAGTTTTGCAGTATTTTTCATGTGAACGTCTGACAATTTTTCACATTAGGGGTAGTAAGTAGGTCATCAACAATTTGTCATCATGCACACGAACGTTAAAACTAACAAAACGTTAAACGAAAAAAATGATTAAACAGGAAAACATTTTAATAAAAGTAAATTAAATAACTTACCACAATAACACTATTTATTTTAATAAAGCGCGTAGAAATGTGAAACTTGAAGAATCACTTTGGTGAGGAAGGTGTTTACAGGCGACAAGCTTGACAATCGTATTTGGGGAAGACGTAGCGCGGCATGGTAAATGGTTTGCACTATTTTATAATACTATTACGACGGTCTACTGATCGTCGTGTGGTACAGTGGAAAACAAAATACAAGACACCAATTACGTTACTAATCACCAGCTCTAATTATCACAATTAATCAGATTGTAATTAACAAAATAGTCTGTACAACAAATCAAATAAAAATTATTCACACGCAATAAAAATGTCTACTAATATAAACACAATTGCGTTACAATCGTCCCGCACAATTATAAAACACATAACACTTGCCACAATACTACTCCAATAATTCGCAACTCAAACTGAAACTGAACGTCGTTGAGTACTTGTATTCATACCCCGCCGAAATACCAGAATATTCCATACTGCGCACTAACAATAAAGGAAAACATTAGAGCGTAATTCATTGCGGCCTTGACACAGTTCGCGGGGCTTCTGTCACCATCTAGCTAACGCGTCGAGAATCACGTACGCCACACACACATTACAGCCGGATTCCTCTGGAACATTCGACAAACACGTAGACTGCTCTGTAATGTCGTAAAAAATACAGTCCTTCGAAGCAGGTACAATGCGGGTACGTACCTTCGTTCAAAAGAAAAGAAAATTACAAATTGGTTTGTGGGCGCGTCAAGGTTGCCGACTACTGCCCTGCAATATCGCTGAGCACCAATTAGATATCACCGTTATTAAGATGTGATTACCGTTTTCGAGTAGTCACATTAACGCTGTGTTGTCACGATTAGTATTCATCGACCGCACCTTATCACCTTCAATGTAGCCGACCCCTCGCGTAGTCGTCATTCTGCTGTCGGTATAGCCGTTAGTTAATGAGAAACATGTCAATCGCGTGCGGAAACATGTCAACAACGTAACTACACTGATCCTAGATAAAAAATTAATTATCACTAACAACAGTCAGTTTGATACCTATTGTTATCCTTTTCACCGAGGGATTCACACAGTCCACAGGCGATTTATGAACAATACTAATAACACGAACATTTTGATTTTAACTCAACACACTCAGCCAAATATTACCTACATGAAGAAATTATGTGCGCGGACTTGCTTATGGGTAATATTACAGTAACAATAATTTTATATTTTTATATAGACAGAATATTTTTTTTTTACCTCCCGACAACTTTCAAAGTTTACTATAAAAAAAAAAGAAACTATATGTGTTTCTTGTCTAGTAGGAAAACTCCAATGGGCCAGGTGGCATTGAAAGCACAATTTTCACGACAGAAGAAAAGTTGGAGTCGCTGTTGTAAGCCGACTGTTGTGTTCTGCCGACTGTCGACGCCTTATCGGCTTTTTGTGTCAGTTTTTGTGAGCGCAAACAATTTGAAAATCGCCCTCGACACTGTTCTATTCAATATCGCTACGCTTTGTTTGCAACATATGTCGCGCGCGCAGAGTTTAAATTAAAAAATAACACTTCTTTAGATTGGTTTCATCTTGGAATTTCTTATCTCCAAGTGTAAATTGAATGTGTGTTAAGGCGTTACAGTTTTTGGCTGTTGACGGTGTTCAATAATGCCAGCCACAACGGTTAATGTTTGCTTTACGTACAATAAACGGCAGCGCTTACGTGCGACATGTCAACGTACTTCATAGTAAGTTTGTCGTTTCTGTTTTATTGGAGTCGAGCGAGTTCTCAGTATCACCTGGACTATGTCTGTCTATCTGTTTGTGGTATAGACACGATAAATCTTGAACGTATCAACCGATTTTCGTAAAACCTGGCATGCGTGGCTATACTTCTACCCTACAAAATCAAATTGCTTTTGAGATAGATTCTTCAAAAAACAGAATCTATCTGGAGGCAAAAACGTGAGGGGATAAAAGCTGTGAAAAAATCGCAAAAGTAAATGTAGGGCAACAAATTAAAAGGAATTTTAACCACAATTCGCAAATTTTGTTTATTTTTGTAAACCTCAAAGTGGTCCTGTTCCTGATCCGGGACCCACTTCGCTCTCGGTCGTCCTCCGTCCTACATCTCTCTTCCCCACCGGTCTATATTCTATCGCTAACACTGGAATCCTGTCACCCGCCATTTTTCCCAAATGTTCATACCACCTTCTTTTCTTGCTCCTTAGCAGTTCCGACAATGAGTCGACCTAGTTCTCTCCTTGTATCCGCATTCTTCTTTCCATCAAGAATGGTACAGCCCAGAGTACTCCTCATAAACTCCATCTCCGCTGCCCGAATCTTTGCTAACTGGTTATCACTGTTCTTTTAAATCACGACCCGCACAAATGTCGAAACTATACTCCAAACAACACATGTGTAGGATTTCCTCCGTTGTTGTATCAGATTACTGTTAAAAAGGATATCTTAGTTTATTTTCTTTACAAGCAGACTGTCTTTGTAATTTTTCGTTCAGTGACAATTTTCATGGTCAGTCTTTATCATTTTTCCATATTTTATTTGTTTCCGGTCTTATGTGCCTAAGACTCATTGACGATTAGACATTATCTGCCTTATAAAACGATTTCACGATCACTTCATGATTTGAAACCCTTGCTTCTCCCCTTCTTTTAAGCCGTTCGCTCATTGTCTCGTGGGGGGTGTAAAACGTATAATACCGTAATGAGCTGAAATTACGTCGTTATGGTATGGTGGTGGGGGTGTGGGGGGAGGAAACGAGACAGAAAAAACTTCCGACAACAGTAGTTACAGTAACGCTAAGGAACAGGGAAACTGCGTCTATTAGGTTTGTTCCAAATTACACAGGCAGTGTGCGTGTCATTTAGCCGGAAATGTCGTAAACTTTGACAGCTGGGAAAATTGTCTTTATTATAACTTGCGCTCCCTCCCCCCTCAACACCCTCCCTCTAACTTTTTCTTCCCTCGTCTTCTCACTTATGTACACGCAGAACGTACTTAAATATTATGTACACTTTCGTGGAGAATTCCGCGTTCAATTAATTATTCGATAAGTACGTTCAATTATTCGATAAGTATCAAATTTATGAAGTTCCGATATCGATTTTTAACTCCGTTAAACAAACGATTATTATTATTACACGTCGATTATGTCTAATTCTTGAAAGGAAATTATCAGTAAATGTAAAGAGAGTGAATTGTAAAAACAATGCTTGAAATAGCAACATTTTTGTTTAATTTTTAATTAATAAAGTTGTGCCACTAGGAATACAGAAAAGATGAATTATTAGGAAAATATTAGGCCCACGTAAAACTTCAGAAGGTTGGAAATTAGGAAGTAATGATGAAATATATCAACGTTTAGAAAATATAACAGAAACCTTGAGAAAAAGAAGACTAGTATTTTTTGGACAGTTGTATAGAATGAACGACAATAGGTAAACAAAACAGATCTTAAAATAACGGTGGGGAAAGAAGTCAACATCAAGTTGCATTAAAGAAGTCAAAAAGGGTTAGAAAAAAATCATATAAACGCAGAAGAAGCAATTGAAAGGGAAGTTTTTCCGGCAAAATTGTTAAAAATGGAAGGAGTCCAGGATAGGAGAGAGAAAAACGCAGGTTCAAAGTAGACTGAAGGCAGGAAGAAGAGACATCATGAAAAGATGAAAGAATATTGGAGAAAAAGGAAAGAACAAGGAATAAAGAATTGAAATTGGCGTATGGTCCTCAGATGGCCGATAGAAATAGAAAAAAAAGTTACAAATTACCAAAACTTAACAATACTTAATTATTAATACTTAATAATTATTATTTCTTAATAATTAAGAAAGTTGTATTAGTGTTTATAATCACAAACAGAAATACAGTAACACTGTTGCACACCACTATAGAAATTGTTTTCCGATTAGCGCTTTCAAGCTTCGGAAATTGTTCTTTCGATTTCCGATTTCTTTCGAATCCAAACATTTCCGATCTGATGATGAGCTTGAAAGCGCTAATCGGAAAAAATGTTTCTATAGTGGTGTGCAACAGTGTTATTTCTGTTAGTTTTTTTTTTAATTTTACTTAATTAATTTGAAGAAAAATAACACTTCGCCAGTGACTTACAGTAAGTGGCAACTGCAACTGACCAAATATAACAACCCCCAACTTAGAACTTAATCCAACTTACAACTAGTTGACAGTAAATTGTATTTAGAATAAATTTATCTGTAATAATTTTCTGTACTGATGATAATAATTTTTTTACAGGGCCCCCAAACACTCTGCCGACTAATTCACTAGGACAGGACAGGCAATAGAAGAACAGACAATAGAAGTATGATAAAACGGTTCGGTAGAACCTTAGTATATCGCACTTTAAAAATGGATCGTTGCGTGTTGTTTGCTTATCGCTTATCGGTTCGTTTTTATAATCTTCGAAAGGAGGTCCCATAGTGCTCTCCTGTTTTGGATTTAGTCAATGAGCATTTCAGTATTAGTGTCTTCATATTTTCAATACAAATTAAGAAAATTACACCGAGACGTGAGTACTGATTACTTGGCACAGCTGCCTCGCGGCGCTAGGCAGGAAGGTTGGTAGCAATGATGTCTGAAAGTCATACGATACAAAACTCGGGCGAGTGCATTACCTGCCATGTATCTAGACAACTCGTCCGACCTTTTATATGATGCGTTTCCTAGGACACTGCGACATGTCTTTGCGTTCGGAACGATATATTTATCGTACTACAGTGCATAGAAAGGCCCACTTGTTTCTGTTGTTGTTCACGTCGTACGGGTTTTTATCGTAAGTTATAGTACGATATAAATCGGATGCACAAAAGGGCCTTAGGTTTACCGCTGTAAGTCTTGCAACTAAACCGGCTCAGTAGGGAGTGGCGGAAATAATTGCGGTATTACTTTGTATACAAGCAGGGGGCAAACGTATAAAGCCACACACAGATATTTTTCTGCATCGTTTGGTTTGTTTACAACCGTCACTGTGTAACGGATACGTCAGTAGTTTGTACGACTTCACCGCACTCCACACGAGCCGATTACGACACGTGTTCACGTTACTTGCTTCTATCAGCACTTTTTGAGACAAGTCAGCAGACGTCAGCTTTCGCAGTCAACGAACTTGCGTTAACGTCTTAAGGTGCGTCCAGACATGCAACAACGTATCGTCGCGCAACTCAACATCGTGACATAACGTCGCAACAGGACATGGTCATGTAACAAATGTTCGCAACACTAAGCCACGCTATCCGTCAGTTCTTGTTGAAAACGTGTACAGATGTTGAAAACGCCGACAAGAGATTATTATACTATTATCAAATAGGGAGTGCGGCTGGGCGAGGGTCAGGCTCACTCACAAACACGCAGCCCGCGCACACACACAAGCGCTTTTTTAGGTCACAGTTCAGGTCTTTTTAGGTCATTTGAGAAAGGAAGTCCTCGCTTTTGTAACCACCCGCGCTTGTGTGTGTCTACGGGCTGCGTGTTTGTGAGTGGGCCTGACCCTCGCCCAACCGCACTCCCTAGTTGATAATACTATAAGTTTTCTTTTACAGTCATCCACCGTAGTTTTAAAATCTCCGCAAGTTCATCTCAAGCATCATTTTTCTTTTTTTTTTTTGTTATAGTAGCTGGGATGTTTTCTACCCCACAATATTATTTTATTGCGATACACTTCAATAAATTGTAGCGTAAGTTCTTCAGTCCACTCACATATTGCGTAGGCTACTGATAAAGCACTGGTCACGCAGTCCCGTCCAGAATGCAAAGAGCATTCCCAACGCCAGTGGTAACATTCCTTTGATGTGACGCTGAAAAACCGACAAGCGATGGAACGCCCCGATGTCGCGCTCCGACGTTAAGATGTTGCGGTTACGGTGTGCCGTCTAAATATGACACGCGACGCTGTTGCGTTACGATACGTTGTTGCACGTCTGGACGCACCTTTACTGTCTGAAGAAAATCTACCTTTTCGCACAACTTAAATACCGCAGTATATAATCATGTGGACACCCTAACTGAGATAAAACGTCGCTAATCCAGTTTGTGTACACGAAGTAAGTCGGCATTAAGCAGATACACGATTTGTGGAATGCTTTGTAGAAATCTGTCCGACAGGTCGTGTTCCGTTAAACGTTTATGTTAATTTCAACGTATTGAACTTACAATTTACTCAACTTGCAGAGTGAATAACGAAAGTCGCATAAACACAAATCTATCACCATCTATGTTTGCAAATTACGTTTGCAGAAAAACTGTACAAGTAATGCAAGCTTTCAATTGTTTTGTTTTAACTTGTACTATCAGCAGTTCACCATTGCTACCAAGCAAGGAATGTGGTGACGTATGCCATTCCACTGCACGCACCACTGTAATACTATACATTTAAAATACGTTTAACACAGTTTCGGTGTGACTTGACTGTCTCTCACAAGGTATTTCGTTTAGCGAATAAAAAAACACACTTTAACAAAATATTCAATAAATTACACTTACATACAATGTACGAACGTTAAATCTAATACACACACAAAATCACAACTGAATACGTCTTCTGAACGTCTGTACAATGTTTTCAGAACCAGTAATACCCCACCAACACAAGCACGCACTATCATTCAGTAGACCTCCCGCTCCTGAGACATCTCGACAGCAGAACTGGTGTGCGTACAGTATCTTGAATTGTTTAAACTGAATTCGTATTTACTGTATGGCATATACTGATGGTTATTCAATAGTTATATGTGAAATCTACAAACTGGAGTAGGCCTACTGTGTTAGAATGTAACTGACTTGTTTCCCGGCTATTGGGGCGTGGTCCACTCCTGCCGCTGTGAACAGGCGTTTCGGCCTCTCCTCTGGAGGCCATCTTCAGTGTACGGACGACTCGGTAACTGGCTCGGCTCTGCGACAAACTAACCGCTGTGGCAAAATATTCAATTATAATTAGCTTATTGGTACATCCTCTTCATTCACTTATTAATATTTATATAAATATATATTAACACTTTCACTGTGAACTTACTTTTAGGTTTTGATTACCCAGACGTTTCGACGTCGTATTCGTCTTCCTCAGTGGGTTTTTAAATACTGAATGTCTGTACAGTAACGGTTATGGGATGTGGGTGTGTGTGGTGGGGGTTGCTGGTGGGAGGGAATCGGCGCTGGGATTCAAATTTTGTGTAGGTATCAGTGTATCGAAAAGTATGTGTGATCTGTAATGTAATTGTTCATTTGATATGTTGTTTGGTTGTAGTGTGTGATATCTGTAAATTTCAAATTGTTCAGCTGTGTTTAGTTTTCTACTTTTAGGTAAGTAGTGTAGTATTTCCGTGTTGTGCTCTATGTTTGTGTAACTGTGGTTTTCGTTTTGTAATATATAATATATATATTTGTAATATAACATACATTCCACATATGCCACACATTTACAAAACGAAAACCATAACCGTTACTGTACAGACATTCAGTATTTAAAAACCCATTGAGAAAGACGAATACGACGTCGAAACGTGTGGGCAATCAAAACCTAAAAGTAAGTTCACAGTGAAAGTGTTAATATATATTTATATAAACAAAATATTCAGTTCTGCGGTTAGCTGACGAAGACCCGTGCCAGTTACCGAGTCGTTCTTACACTGAGGATGGCCTGCAGAGGTGAGGCCGAAACGCCTGGTCGAGCGATTAACACCTATCGACGGGAAGACCACGGCCTTACAGCCCGGCCGGCCGTGAAGCGTATAAAACAGATTAGCTTCACTATTAGGTACAGCTGGGGCTGTTATTTTCGGTCCCAACATTGGTGTAGACAGCGCGCTGAAGGCAAATAGTCGTTATTACGGCCGTGTTCAAGGACTTTCCTCGTAAACCTGTTCTGACTCTTTGTTCAGACGTAACTCCAGCGGATGGCGCCAGATCGAATTACAGTCGGCGCCGAGCCGCACCGTGATCGTCACTGTCTGGGTGTTGGTAATTTAATTTTAAGTTTCTCGTGTTAGAGAAACACGTACATATAGCGTGTACGTAACATTCGTCTGGTCTGGAGAGAACTCGCGCCGGATCCGATTAACGTGTCTGCTTCCAAAACACACGCATATTAATCAGGCAGTGAGAGTCGTAGATTACTTCGAAAACACGATTACGTGGGTTTACCAGTACGTGTTGTGCTGTTTGGAATAGCAATAGTGTGTTTTAGGAATAGCAGTACACCACACAAAGTATAAACCACGTCTTCACTTATGCCTACGGTGAGCATACTGTTACGCAACGGAACATTCTCGTACAATGGAGTGTGTCGTTCTACGTTTTTCTCGGCTATCCCAGCAGAGCCCAGCTGTAATGTTTGTGTGCGTACATATTGCTAATTTGAGAAGAAAGACAATTACGTGACACTTATCATGCTTCAATAATCGAGTCCGTTCCAGATTGGAGAGCGCCTGAATGAGGCAATTGTTTAACACGTCATCCAGAAAGGGACAGATTATTCTCGCATCTCAGCGGGGTATACATATGAGCATCCAGCGACGGTCAGTTCAGTTTACTTCAGGCGATTACTCAAGTAGTGAAAAGTGAAAAGTGAGTAGGGCGGTATTTAGTGAAAAGTGATTATTGTGCGGGATTCTATTAGTTGACAGTACTATTGCATGTGGACAAATTTAATTTGAATTATTGCACTATAGTACAAATATACTGTAGTATATTTGTACAAAATATATATTTGTATTATAGTCTTGTTGAATAACTTTTTGATTACAAACTGTTATTTGTGATAAATTAAAACAGGTGATTAATTGGCGTCTGTAATTTTGTTTTCCACTGTGCCATACGACGATCGGTGAGACCGTCGGAACAAAATTTTCTCATTTGCAATTCGGCACATATAACACCGATGAAGTTGGGGGGGGGGGGGAGACAGGTAGGTTAGGTTAGGTTAGGGAGGAGGTATGAGGCATTTCTCGAAACTATGTTGAAAATAATATATTCTTTTAGTGTAGATTATATTTCGCGTTAATTACTAACAAAATGATTTGAAATTTGCCATACAAGTTTAGGTACATTAGTGCTATAAATATATAAAATTTCATTCATTTATATCCATTGTTTTCAAAATAACATTAATTTGTTTAAAATCGCCTGTTGCTAACTTTATGAGCGATCTGCATGAATACTTTTTATGCATGTAATTTTTATAAGCTTAGTTTTCTTTCAAATTTTACCCTGAACAATTTTTAATAAAACTTCTTTTGATCTGATTATTAGCAAGCGGAGATATTTTGAGAAAACCAGAAAAAACACAATTTTCCAAATAAAATTTTGAATAAAAATACTTTGTCGACCGATTTGGTATTCTAAAACTTAAAGGGTATATATATAGCCTACTTTCATCTATAAACTTTTTCCGTGTGTTAACGTACGAACAGTAAACTTTAGCAGACCATTGACAAAGGCTTCTATGTTTGTATAAACTAAGCACAATTTTTGCTTTAAAACGATAAAATATTTTAAAATCTAAATCCGAGACTTTTTAACGATTTTTTGGGACACCGGCACATAGGTCCGAAATCCGGGACTGACCTGGAAAAACCGGGACGTATGGTCACTGTACTTACTTCCTGCATGCATTCACTGCGGTCCGTTATCAAAGCCAGATGGTCGGAATAGTTGTAAAACTTTATAGAAAAAGTCTTCTTCTTCTACTGGCGTTACAACCCAGTATGGGTTTTTGCCTGTACAACAATTTTTCTCCATTCCGCCCTCTCATTACAGTCTTTTCCATCTTCTTATCGCCATATTCCTCAGTCCTCCTCAACATCCCCGGTCCATCGTTTCGTTGGTCCATCTTTCTCTTGATCTCCCACTTACTATTCTCCATTCCAAAATGTTTCTGAAAAAATGGAAGTACAGACGCTGAAGAAGGCAAACACGGGCGTTGGCGCAGTGGATGAATCCAAAAATACCTGATAATATCCATGAGTACAGAAAATCACCAACAACTAAGAGCTAGCGAGAATTAAAAAAGATAAAAATTTATATTAACAATTGAAAAGTGAAAAACTTCATTGTCTAGATCGTATATTAAGAGGAGAAAAATACCATCTGATCCAAGTTATCTTGGAACGAGAAATTGTGGAATAAAAAGCTGTTAAGAAGAAATCGACATTCGTGGTTGAGAAACTTACGACAGTGGCACAAAGAAGTATAGCGTTCGTGTGTTTCAGATCCTCCAGCTTCGAATATATATGTACTGCCTTTGATGATCTACCAGCCTTCTGAATGAAGACAGAAATTTTCTACATTTTCCAGCACCTCACTCTCCAGTGTGATAGTTTTTTAAAGGTAAACTTATGAAGGTAAGTTTATTGTTAGACGTATATTGTTGTATCTGGCGGCAATGCCTCACCACGCAGTCGGAACTCGCAAATTGAACCCCAAACAGCACGGACGGCAACGGTAGCGACAGCGACTTAAGAAGGCCGTGCCTCGGTACGAAAATGTAAACGGCGGAGTGAAATACTGGGCGATAAACTAGTAGGCCTACGCTAAAAGAGATTTCACCAGTGAAAATTATTTAACATTTCTGGACACCAAAAATTTATTTGAAATCGCTCATGAGAGTTTTTACCGGATAGTGGATAATTCGAAGTGCGGAAATAGTGCGGTCAGTTACTCGAACAAACGAATTCACAAAAAAGTGCATCACATATTGTGTGAGTGAACAAAACCATTTGTGACATCGAAGACAAAATCACGTACAACTGTACAGATATTATAAAGTATTGTAATACATTTAATGCATTCTATAAATAATAGGCTACTACTTCTATTATCTATTTAAACTTTGTATTTACAATATGAAAGCGGATTTTTATTTCACTCATTACTATAGCTTCTTATAAAGTTTCCTAACCAGATCTATCAAAAAATATTCGACAATAAATTTATAACAGTAAAGTGTTTTTGCTATGTATTACTTAAAGATAAATTGGGTTATAAACACCCGTCGTATGGGAGGGGACCTCAGAAAGAAATCCGCCCCGAGTCTCCAGTGGTCTAGGTACGCTACTGGTACTACTACATTGAATCGTTTACAATACAATAAGATGTTTACTAGTTTCCGATTACTTGGCGTTATATTAATAGAATGGGCTGAAACAAATAAACTTTTTTTATGCTGTAAGCCAATGAAGGAACGGCAGAGAGAAAATAAAGATGCTGTATGTGCTTTGGTCCCGGTAAGAAGCGTTAAAACGTGACAGGATGTTCATGTTCCGTCAGCACCTGCTTTGCCGTCTAGGCTGGACTGAACCGCGAGGTGTGCAACGCCTAATTGTGGGACCCTGAAGTGGCAACCCATCTTAAGCACAGTCCCACACACTCTCAGTTTTACTGCGCAGTTAACTGCCCTAAATAACTGGGTAAAAAACTGTACAACGAACTGAACTGAAAGTGTAGGGGCACGTCAGTTTTTTCCTCAGTTTCGTCAGTTCCGTCGGGTCGGGATATGCACATAGTCAGTTGGAGCTCCTTTTTTTTTTTTCGAATCATTAACTTGCTTTAGCTCTTTTCGAAAATCGGGTCGCAGTTCATCAATTATTTCACAACACTGTCACGAGTCGCGTCAGGCTCAATAAATTTCAATTTTTCGTTCAATACATCGTATGCAGCAATTTTTTTGACACGGTTAGAATATAAGGGAATTTCGACATCCCACAGCTACCACAGGAAGCGACCGATAGGCTTCAACGACGCGGGGTCTATGCGACCTTACTTACCTAGTCGGCTGTAAACACCGTGCAAAGACGACTGACGAAACCAATGATGTAGCCTACATATATCGGGAAAGAGCTGGAAAAAGGTTTAAACGTGGCAACTGGAGCGAAAAAGGAGTGAAAAGTATAGCGTATAATATTGAGCCGTTGGGCGACGACATTTCTTCCTCTGACTGTTAGAGAGAGAGAGAGAGAGAGAGAGAGAGAGAGAGAGTGAGAGAGAGTGAGACCAAAGGTCGTATCCAAGCCCAATTAAGGGGAGACCTACTTGTTTCCACTCAGTAACTTGTGTATGTGTTGTTAACGCCTTCACATTCCGCCTGTTGTTCCTAAACGCGTCGCCGACTCTGTCCGCTCCACTGCACTACTGCAATTATACGGATACCGTCCAGATTGTCTAGACAATAGCCTAAATGGAACTAATAACATTTAGACAACGTATTGATGGACCCTGTGAGTTGTCGAAATACAAAAACGTAAGGTATACGGAAACAACTAGTTTCGTTTTTTTCACTCAGATTTAGAAACAACCGATCGACCATGTGAATAAACACAGTTATTCAGGAACAATTATAATGTCTAATAATAAACTTACCTTTATTAGGTTTTTTTTTTAAATCTGTAAACACTTTATGAGGTAGGGTTGTAAGGTAGATTTCGAAACAATATGCAAAAATCTTTTGAATCGATCGATTAAATCCTGGACCTCTCCTAGTGTTACGTTCCAGGACGTGAGAATAGAACACCTGCAATTAAATTGAAAAAAATTACTAGAAAACCTTAATTTTCCAAATCTGGAGGCCCCCCTACTAAGTGGGGCCCGGGGCAGTCCGCCCCCGACGCTCCCCCTTTAGTCCGCTACTGAGTCGAACCTTGCGTCGCGCCAAAAGACTTAAAAATAAATCATAAAAAAAAACATTTCTATGAATATGTAGCCTATATGTTTTCGATGATACGATGTCCCTCCATTTGGTGGAGTCTTCATTTGGGATTGGATAAAAAGAACAGCAGCGTTCTCAATTCAGGAGCAGAGCTGTCAGTGCGCTGTGTGATAAGGGTTAACGCGGGAAGAAGAAATCTTTATCCGCAACGGGGCAGCTCAATCGAATAGTTTAGTTTTACTCGTGCTGCACACATCATTATTCTCTCTCCCTCCTTCTCTCCCTCTGAATGACCTCCATACTGTATGTATTTTCCATTCCCTCCTGTTCTCATATGAAACGGACCGGACAGAGGGAAATGCCGTTCTGTGAAGGGTGACAGATGAAACATATGCGTCCTTGTTGTGCTAACACGCGCGCGCCCGCCTGGGTTAGGATATAAATGACGAGCGGGAAAGGAATGGGAGACGTAATTAATCACCGTTCATTCTTCGTTGGGTTTTTTCTTGTTGTTTGTTTATTTATTGTTTAATTCGGAGGAACGGAAGCGCCCATGATCTCAACGTAATCAATCAACCATTCTGAAACAAAATGTAAAAGTACAGTCAACGTTAGAAAGTCGCTGGAAATTGTTTTTTTTTTTTTGTTTCTACGAGTCCATACACGTGACCCCCCCCCCCCAACACATGCACACAAAAGTATATTTTTTAACCGAAAAGAATGCCCCACGAATTCATTAACAGTTCCCCAAATTACGACTACCTAAACGTGGTGATACTTTTAAGATTCTTTAAGGTTCTTTTTGTATAAACCCGATGGAAAATGTATACCTCACGGTGCTGTTCGACTCTTAAACGATGAGAATTGGCCAGTAATGTTTATAAAGCCAAAACTTCATTAAACAAACCACATTATTTAATGAATATTTCTACAAGCTTGGAGATGCTTCTTGTACAGCTCTATACTAGCAACTGTCTTTACAGTAGTTGAAACAATTCTTGTACCCCTTTTACCAAGAGTCCATGCCTCACTAGCATACAGGAATGTGGGGACAGCCACGGTTTTGTAAAATTACATTCGAATATCCTTATGTGTTTTATTTTTGAAGTACCTCTGAATTGTTCCACAGATATGTCTAAATTTCGTTAGTATACTATTGTAACCAATTTGGGTTCCATATGAGATCTCACAACCCAGGTAATTAAAATAACTAACCTGGTTATTCACGACTATCTTAGTTCGTGCCCTTAAAGAAATAGACACCTTAAGGATATCTGCCCTTAAATTCCATCGTTTTAGTCTATAATTCGTAAGTTGTATAACACATAAGAATACATTTTTTTTTCAAAATTTTGGTCTGGGTTTTCCCCGATTTCTTCACCCGCCTCTGCCAACATCGACGGCCTCATTTGCTCAGTCGATTCATTAACAGTTAACACAAAATTTGCACAATCATCGGCTGCTTACACTTTGCCGGTTAAGCGATTTTGCGTATAAGGTCTATATCAGCGCGCAGAAAGACGCTGACTAAGCGCGATGGAATTAGCTTACAAAGCATACACATAAGGTCGTGACCAGCAACAACCTCTGACGTAAAATTAAATAATCCCTCTAATTAGCCGTTGTGAATCGCAGACAGCCAAGAATGTATTACGGCCACAGGCATGGCTATTTACAGAGACAATATTATTTGTTACCAACGAGATAAATTGTAATCCGTTATGCATCATTACCATAAAAAATCGTGGTCGAAAAAGCACTCAGTGAGGTCACACATTACTGGGCGACAGTTAAAATGTCAGCCATTACAATCGCCCCCCCCCCTCTAAACCAAAACATCCATAATCATTCGTAAATTAAGTTTACATGAAGTAATTATTTTAAGTCTACAAGAAATTTTAACCACAATCTGAATATAGTGTTAATTTTTTGACTTTTCAAAATTTCGGAACGCCAGGGCGCAAGAAGTAAGGTAAACATTTCATAAACACATGCAAATTCCATGTGAAGTTTTCATGGAAATCCATGCTTCCATGCTTTAATTTCCATGTGAAATTAAAGAGAATTTTAACTAGATTTTAAATAAGCCCACAGGCCTACAGGTTTGAAAATTTAACATTTTTCTTACCCTAGCCCCAAACATTATTTTTGATCTAGGGTTTGTTTCTAAACAAACGTTTGAAAAAATTGTAAAATTCTAGCCGGGTCTCAGACTAAAGGGAATTTTAACACAAATCCGATTAATTGAAATTTACAGTGTTTTCTGTGCGATTGCTCTACATTGTTAGTTTACTAAACGAAAAACAGTAGGGCAATCGTGATTTCATAACTTTTTCCATAACTGAAAAGCAATACTAAATAATACATACCGAATAATAATAAATACTGAAAAAATAATATCTAATACTGGAATTTATGTAATAATAAATCTACTTCATTCAAAAGGTGTTCGAGTTCTGCAGCTCAGGGAGAATAGTAGTTACTTGTAAGTAAAATAAAGTCTTCGACAAAACATGCCACCGGTGGGAACAAAATTAAAAGCAAACTAAGTAACGTAGTATGATGAGAGAGGGGGAGAGAGAGAGAGAGAGAGAGAGAGAGAGAGAGAGAGAGAGAGCGAGAGAGACGGGTGGCGGTGACAGGCATGTAAATGTGTGTGCAATTTGTCAGGAACAAACTAATCAACAGGAAGGAAGCAAATGACAAAGTTGCTGGATAGCAGCGCGCGCCATGTGTCACACAAGCTGGATAGTTGTGCATAGTGGCGCGCTCTGACGTCGTACGCTACAACTGTTGTAACTGTTGTAATTACATCAAAAACCAAACTGAAATACAAACTAAAGAGTACCGCTGAATATAAGGGGACACGGAAACCATAAAAAAAAAATCAAATTTTCGTTTTTAGCTCTAACTACTGTAAAAACTGAGGTTTTTTCTGAGTGCACAGAACAGCTCTAATAGCGCGATAGGAAAGAAGAAGAATAACGATTCTTCTCGGGCTCGGGGACGGCCTCGGTCTATTTAAATTATTGAAAAACTATTTAAATATAAATTTAAAAACATTGAAAAATTTCATGGGTTGCAAAGAGAATTTTAACCGAATTCTGAGTGTAGTGTTTAACCTGAACTGTTTTTAGGGTCAAAAACGGAAGTCAAAATTTTTAAAACGTGTAAATATCTACGAGGGGCATCAGATTATAAGAAATTTTAGTATGAAGAGCATTACTCTCATGTTATTAAAACCAATTTCCGGGCTGTTTGGCTGTAGTCCATTGTTTCTATCTAAAACAGACGTTTCGGTAGTACCATCGACTGCCACCATCAGTGTAAAAATCGAGCTGAACTAACGTAGGGTGGTACACGTTAGAGACCACAGTGCTGTGGTTAAGTCAAAACTGCACTGTACTGCCGAAACGTCTGTTTTAGAAAGAAACAATGGACGACGCCCAAACAGCCCGAGAATAGATTTGAATAACATAGACTCCGGTCGTGTAAGCCTACGAAGTACTTTATAACATTACTCACAGTTTGTAAAAATAAAATGCAATAATTTATTGATTTTATGTACTAATAAATGTGTTTCGTTGGAAACAGTGACCAAATTATGCAGATCAGGAAGCTTACTAATTATTCTAAATTATGTTTTAGGTTTGTAAGGTTTTTGTAAGACCTTGTGTAAATACACAGTTTTCGGTGTAAATTGTGCGAAATGAGTTTTCGATTAAAAGTAGAATTTTAAAATACGTTTTCTACTGTGTCATTAAATCCGTGGGGGGGGGGAGTAACGGAGCGTGTGTCGTGACGGACGCTTTACCTCTTAATGAGGCGTAGTGGACGCGCGGCGATTTTCACAGTCCCCTGTGTAATTAGTGGACGTCATCCCCCCACCTTTATGGCCGACTTGTTTCATCGTCAGGTATTACCTACGTGTACACACACTTTTTTCCTGTATTTTAAAGTCTTATTTACCCTAATTAGCTCGGCGGCGCGTAGTTCCAAGCCCATTATTCTGATTCTTTTGTCTCCGTCAGTTAATCACACACACTCACACAAGACTCGCGAGACGCTCTGCGCATTCCCAAACAAACAAACGTAAAAAGCGATTCGTAATGCGTAGGTTTTTCTTCTCCGCGAGTCATTGTGCGCTGCCTGATGAAAGTCGTGTCGGTAAAACTGACGGTTTGTGATTACATTAGTTTCACACATATTCTCATATTTGTACAGTATTATATTTTTAAAATTCATGTTTCCAGTATTCAGGCCACAATTGATTTATTATATTACCTTATTTCAGTTCTGACTTGTGACTTCTAGTAGCTATGTGACGCGTTTCGGTACGTAGCTAAGAAAGGTTTCGGTATTGGAAGAGAAACCTGTGAACAAATGTTTCACTGAACATTGAAATCTAACATACAGTAGATTTCGCTGTACCTATTTCTTTAATGAAATGTGTATTTGCCTCCAGTTAACTTTTATTTTCATAACATTAGAATACCCAGTCTGTTTCCTTCCATCTCTAGGCTAGATCTTTCTTATATCTTCAGTGTTATACTGTTACGACTGTCTCACTGATCGTCGTATGGTACAGTAGAAAACAAAATACAAAACACCAATGAAGTCACTAATAACCAGCTTCACTTATCACAATTAACAGTTTGTAATCAACAAGTTATTCAACAAGATTATACTCGTAAAATAATTCAAATTAAATTTGTCCACACGCAATAATAATGTCAACTAATAGAGTTCTGCACAATTATAACACAATAACGCTTCGCTACAATATACTTCGAACCTCACTTGAATAAATCGCCTCTTAAACGCACTGAGTGATCGCCGACGTAAACTGAACTGACCGTCGCTGGATGCTTATATTTATAGTCCGCTGAAATTGCAGAATAATCTGTCATTTTTGGATGACGTGTTAAACAATTGCCTCTTACGGGCGCTCTCGAATCCTTGAACACAGTGCGCCGACTGGTGCGGTCTGGAACAGCGTTGATTGTTGACGCATGATAAGTGTCACGTAATTGTCTTTCATCTCAAAGTAGCAGCAATATGTACGCGCACACACATTACAGCTGGGATAGCCGAGATACTTGTAGAACGTTCCGTATTACGTAACAATACTGCTATAATAAAGTTTGCACCGATAACTATATGTACTAAGACATGTTAGATGTGTGAATTACACATTTCTAATTAACAATAATTACTGCTATTTGTTAAATTTTCCATTGCTTATCGAAAACTTATCGCTTGTGTTTGCGGTCACGCCCACCGTAGGTTCCTGAGTATAAGCGTGACACCATGAGGCGCTTCTAAGTTGTAAACCACTGTTACAAACATTCGAACGTTCGCTGCCTGCGGAAAAAAACAAGAAACAAAACTCACACACACCAAGGGGAACGCATATTTCTCCACACGGCACAGCCGCCAACATTAGTAATTAAATTTTATCGCATTCCACGTAATACGTTTGTGTAACAGAGTGAACGAATAAAGTGGAAACAACTCGCTAACTGCAAATTAAATTTACAGACACACGTCCAGAATGTGTACACGTTATTGCGTGCGAGCGCGCGTGCGCTTCCTCTCATTACACGATACTTAAATGAAATATGTAGGAGGTACTGTACCTAGGCCTACTTGGAGAGCAGTGCGGAGGAATTCCCAATGCAATTAAAATGCGGTATAGAATTGTGCGCGTTGTTACAGCACGCAGCTCATGTGGTTGCGAAATGAAATTAGTCGTTATAAATCGTATGCACGGAAATCCCAAACGGTTTTTATCCACAACGGTATCAACAAACGCGTATGCTACCGTCACTGGTGTCGAACGCAAGTGCCGAGTCCACAGAGGTGCCTTTATTCTTAGGCTCGAAGAAGCGATAGTTCTTCTTCTTTCCAATCACGCTGTTAGACCTGTTCCGCCTTCTAGATCAAGTAACCATTTCTCGTTTGGTCTCCTGAGCTTCGATTCCCTGCTGGTCTGTGTTTATAATCCTACTTTGCTCTGTTGTACTTTCTTCCATTCTGTCTACCCGATCCAGTCATTTCCGTATGTTCTCATTGTTTTTTTCGTTCATTGAGAAAGCGCCTAAATCTGCCGTATTCAAGTCGTCGCTAAAAGGATCCGATTGTGGGAAATCTTGAATTGCTCTTAAAAATGTGACCTTCATCGCTTGAATACTTGCTAAATTTAAAGTTGTTGGGACCTATTTCTAATGGCCGGGAAATTTCCGCTACCTGATTCGCAAACGTATTTCATGAATAGCCATTCGCTAATGGGTAAGCTGTAGTTTTGTTATTGACCCTTTTCTATATATATATATATATATATATATATATAAATCGGTTCATAACGTTATCCTACATCTTCCGATCCCTAGTCTCCATTGGTCTCGATCTAACCAAGATTCTTCTTCCAATTCCCGGTCTCTCATTGCCCGATTGATGCCTTCTCTCCAACTCAACCTAGGTCTTCCTCTTCGCCTACGACCATATGATGTTCATCTCAAAATTTGCTTGGGGAGTCGATTATCCGGCATTCTTTGCACATGCCCAAACCATCCTAGCTTTTTTGTTTTTATGTCGTCGCTAACAGACCATTGAACCCCCATTATCCCCCGGATTGTGACGTTTCTTACTTTCTGACCTCCCTGCCGCTCTTCGCCAATAATCCATTTCAGTAGCTTCCAACAACTTTTCCGTTCTTTGTGTTACTGGCCATATTTGACACGCGTAGGCTATGACGTAATTGGTTTCACAATTGTATTGTATATACGATATTTATTTTGTTTTGATATTTGCTGGCCCCACAGTATGTTTTCAGCAATGCTATCGATTTTCTTCCCAAGTTATTTCTTTCTCTTATCGCTTTATCTAGACTACCATCTTGTGCAACTGTTGTTCCTAGATATTTATAGCTACTGCAATTTATTATTTCTTGTTCGTCTTCTAAAATTAAATTCTTCTGTTCCCCACCAATGCGCGTCACTAACGTCACTTATTGACCCTTTTCTGCGCGTCACTAAAGCAAACCGGCTACACCGACAACAGAAGGATGACTGTACGACGGGTAAGCTTGTTGAATTATGGCAACGCCGCGTTCACGTGGACTTGAAACGATAATGCAATTTCACCAACGAGACAACCGAATTGATACACAGAGACAGTGTCGGGAATACATCGCTACATCAAACGGCTTCTAACTGTTAACCGTTAGGCTGAGATGCTGTCTACCTGTACATTCTGACTGTTGGCTAACTACCCAATCTTGAGATCGTAACGTCCCGGTAAGCTTCCTGGTTACGCCACGCTCTCTTCTTTTTGCCCTACACAGTTTAGTACTTAGTCTCCGCAACAATCTTACGCCGTCCCCCTTCTGTAGTCAGCATTATTCATCCATATCCAGAGTCCTCTGGTCTTCACAACTTCCTTCACACACACAGTCCACCACTTCCTTTGTCCATGCTAAAGACATTATTTGTTCCCAATCAGCGATACGCCTCGAATTCCGTGCCTACGCATTCTGTACACGTGTCCTAAACATCGAATTCTCTGCGCCTTAATAACTGACCTATTCATATGGCTATTCATAAACGCATAAAGTTAATTTATTTATCTGTGTGTGTGTGTGTGTGTGTGTGTGGGCACACATATATACTTAAAATGTGTGTTACCTCTTTATTCGTCTGTAGATGTGCCTGTTGAAACAACTGTGTTTGTACCTAGCACACTCACACGCGTACGCTCGCGTCACCATACGTATCTGACATGTTGGGTTCTGTTTATGACCGGTTTTAGAGCCGGAGAACAAGAGTCGTTGATGAGAGAAGTTTGTCGTTTCGGAACGGTCAGTGCAGCAGCGGCAGTGTAAAACTTGGGCTGTTTGCCGCTGACACGACCGCATCGCTACTATGTAAATGGAACTGCGCCAGTAATGTTATTGTGACGCTGTACGTGTTAATGGTTATTGGCGACACAAGTCAGCGCGCTCGCTAACATAACCGCGGTTTCGGCAAGTATCTGACCCGAGACTGTAATACGTGTATGGGCGCACGTCTGGCGTAACCTTTTAAAACACTTGTGCGATTCTTGAAAAACGTTTTGATTTTTCGTTCTGTTACACGTCTGGAGTCATCATCATCATCACTACGAGGACTAAACCTTACACCTGTTCCGGAACTCATCTCCTCCTCGGTCTACTGACATCTCTTTTCCCAGCAGGGTGACAACCCAAGTCAGCCACGGGTAGACAGATATCATACATCCGGTTCAAGTGTTCAAACCATCTACTTCTGTGGTCTTCAATCTTCTGGTACAACGATACAATGTTTAAACCGCGTCTAATATCCTCGTTCCTTCTCCGATCCAAATGAGAACAACCTTGCATCCCTCTTAGAAATTTCATTGCCTGAATCCTCTGCACGGCTCTTTTACCAACAGTCCATGTGTCACTAGCATACAGGAATGTGGGGACAGCCACAGTTTTATAAAATTTCATTCGGGTATCCTTCCGTGTTTTATTTTCCAGGTACCTATGAGTCGTTCCACACATGCGTATAAAATTTTGTTAATTACTATCCCAATCAATATCAGTTCTATATGAGACATTACAACCCAGGTAATTAAAATCACTAACCTGATCCAAAATCTGATTATTCACGACAATCACATCTGAAACTTGTTCATAAAATTTAATCAGTCTTCTTCTTCTTCTGCGCTTCACGGAGTAGGCACTTTGCCTGTTCCGTCTTCACAGAGTATCTCTCATCTCCTTCTCGGTCTTCCTACATCTCTTGTACCAAAAGGTCTATATCGAAACGCAACCTTCGGTAGTCGCCCATCCTCCATTCTGTCCAGATGCTGTAACCATTCCCTGCGATATGACTGGATTTTGTCATTTATGGAGAATACCTGTAGCACTTCTCTAACATCCTCATTGCGCAAACGAGCCTGTCTCGTGCAACCCTTTGTTCTTCTCAGAAATTGCATTTCCGAAGTTTGAATCAGATTTTTAATCTTCTTTGTAGGGACCCACGTTTCACACCCACGTATAGTAAAACAGGCACTGCCATTGTTTTATAAAATTTAAGTGTTGTCTCTTTCCTTGTCTTTTCCTCAGCGGTCTATGTATGACGTCACACATCATTTGAAACCTCGATATTTTTGAAGTGATATCTCGGCTTGTGTCATTCTCAATACTGATAGTGCAACCTAGGTAATTGAAGTCAGAGACTTTTTCCAAAACTGTTCCCTCAAGAAATATTTTTGATTTGACTGAAAACTTCTCTCAGAAATCCATGCTTTTTGTTTAATGTTTAGATAGGCTATTCGAAAATCATATAATTATTTAATCGTATAACTTAATCATTAAGGTAAATAAATTTGAGTAGATTTACACCACTATCAATAGGACTTTTAAGGACAAAGTTACCATGGTTAACAAGACAAAAACACTACAAGGCAGTAAGCAGTTCCGGTACAGACCTGACGACAGATTCTGAACAGTCGCCTAGAGATGCGCAGTGGACAAACGCGTCGTTGCGAGACTAACAAAATTATTATTCATTTCACATACGTGCACAACAATCCTGTACAGTGTTTCATAGTGTGAACGTGAACGTCGGTTGCAACAAGGTTGGCGAGGACATTGGAAGCATATTCCGTTGTCAAGCGACAGAGAGAGAGAGAGAGAGAGAGAGAGAGAGAGAGAGAGAGAGAGAGAGAGAGAGAGAGAGAGAGAGAGAGAGAGAGATTGTGTGAGTCAGTAAACTATTACCCTAACAGGGTATTATCCCTCCCTCTTCTCTAGACACCTTACGCTTTTGACTGAGGGTAATTCCCAGTTTTGTTAGTTGTATTAGCAGCCATCTTAACACCAACTTTGTCACTACTTATTGCCACACTGCTAAACACTTCGTTCTTGACGAGGCCTTAAGGTGTCTCCACCATCTTCAGGGCTTAAACGACAATTTCTTGTCGACCTCTACAAACCCATATATATATATTGCAACAGTACAACCATTAACGGTACTGTGCATTGCCAAAATAATTTAAATAAATAATAAAAATAAATAAATATGGATTAATAAACATGATTCAGATTGCAAGCCGTATCGTAGCTAAATAGGGAACACATGATTCCCCAACATGATTCATCCATGGACATGCATTCCTGGCACATCTGTCGCTAGCGTTGTGTACACGTGTATTTTGTTTGTGTGTGTGAAGCCTGTCCGTTCCTGAAATGTAACCAACCCTTTTCAAGTAGGACAATTTGTTTATGTTTTATTTTAATTATAAGAAAAATATGTACGATATGGTAAAACAAAAGACACCAAAGTGTATAGAAATTAAAGGTGAACAAAGGGTTAAAAGACCGTGCCAATGTGACGAAAAGTGCAATTACTATACGTAAAAAGTGAATAGCTCTTTTTCTAATTACAATAAAGAAGTGTAATTTACGTACAGTAAACATATAAAAATTAGCGATCGATTGATCATCGAGTGGTGTGAAACAGACTTCATAATTCGCGAAGATAGGCGAAAATAGTGAATTAAACTAGAGTGGGGGAAAAGACGCTTCGACAAGTTGAAAATTCACGATATTAATTGATGACTCGTTGGGCACTTGGTGAAACATATTAATACAAAGGTTTTGTAAAATATATAAAAACACTTGGTAAGTTTCACAAATTTTTTAATTAACTCTGACAGCTGTTTCGACTAACTTAAGCCATTGTCAAAGAGCGAGTGAATGAAATTACTGAACACAGGATGCTAGTGGAGTGTAGGTGGTGAACATCTGTTTAGGGCGTATCTGGAGCATCTGTGTTGTGATGGAGAGGGGGGAGTGTGTGCATGAGACAAAGGAAGGTCAGGTGTCTTTAAAAACTAAATACAATCATGAATGCAAAATATAAAATTAACTGAACTACATATAAACTGAATGCAAAATTTAAAATAATGATGAACATTCAAAATAATATAAAATAAACTAAACTAAATAACAGATTTTAATAAAGGGGATACACAAAATTCAGTCTGTTCATTGGTTAAATTTTTGTTATTTTTTATTGCTTTTTTAATTTCTAAAATTTCTAACAAATCCATTTCATTTTTTTACCTTTTTGTATGTTGTGGAGTAGTGTTATGTTTTTTGTGTCTATGAAGTGATTGTGTTGTAAGCAATGATCTGCAAAACCTGTATTAGATGTATTGGTTAAAACCGCCTTCTTATGTTCAGAAATGCGATGTTTCAGAGCACGGCCACATTGTCCGATATAAATAGCATCGCATTCTGCACAGTGTATTTCATAAACTCCATTTTTCTCCAGTGTGTTAGAGTTTTCTTTATTACTGACTAGTAGTGAAAAAAGATTACGTTTGTTTACTGATACCATGTTAAGACCATGGTTTTTTAACCTATTATTAATCGTATCTGTTATACACGGAATGTAATTTGTTAAGTAAAATTTTTTTTTTTGTTACCCTGATCTGGCTCTATGGAATAAAATTTTTTTAAAGTAATTTTCTTCTGTTTTTTTTTTTAAATTAAAGAGTTAATTATTCTTTCATCATAACCGTTATTTTGTGCTATGGCTTTTATAAGTTGAAAATTGTTCAGACCTGAGCTTTTGCACGACGTGGCTATAAATACCATGTATATACTATGCCTATGTATACACCTGCAGCATATGATGTGAGGCGAGACGACTATTAAATAGCACATGCAGTAGAATCCGGGAAGAGGACAAGAGGACCAGGAGGACACGGACTGAGGCCCAAAGGAGGACCTACGGATGATTAACCACGTCAAACGAGGTGATGAAAACCCATTGTAATTACAGACATTTGAAAGACACTAATTAAAGTTGGAATGAAAGACATTCAACCAATATTAAAATAACTAAATTGTACATAAATGTAAAAGCAGAGTGAAATTTAGAATAATATCTCTTGTATAAAATTTAGTATCTGAGAGTAACGTAAATGATAAGAGAAATATTTGATTTTTAAGTTAAAGTAATTAATAAAGTCTTTGTTGATAAAGGAGAACACATACGCAGTAGAAAGTTTTAAAACCAATTAATATTAAAGAAATTGGTATACAAGTAAATTCATTATTGAAGTAAATTAATCAGCAATTGCAAAAAGATGACCACACAATGAGCAAGCCGAGAGCAAATAAATATTTAATTAATTAAAATTAGGTAATAAGATTTATGTATAACCTGTTGTATGTAATTTGTTAGCTATAAGGTGTGTGCGAAAGAGTCGTACAAACGATTTAATAATGAGTACTATTTCAATAATCCTATCAAATAATCAAGAGCAAACAACTGTAGCCTCCGAACTACCTAAGGAATATGTGAATACCAATAAATATGTGAACTATTTTGAACGAAGTGCATTTATTATTGGATAAATTACGATATTAGAGAATTCTACAACAATTATGGGTAACGTTAACAAAATCCTGAATTCTGTGATCCTGATTACAATTATGGGTAAAGTTCACAAAATCCTGATTTCTGTGATCCTGAATCCTGATTTAATTAATATACTTCGTAGCTTACACGGCCGGAGTCAATGTTGTTAAAATTCACCCCCGGGCTGTTTGGCCGTCGTCCATTGCTTTCAACTAAAACAGACGTTTCGGCAGTGTCATCGACTGCTATCGTCAGTGTAAATTGAGCTTCGCTAACGTAGGGCGGTAGACGTTAGTGACCACAGTAGTGTGGTTACGTTAGCGAACCTAGAATTTACACTGATGATGGCAGTCGATGGCACTGCCGAAACGTATGTTTTTGTTTAAAACAATGGACCACGGCCAAACAGCCCGGGGATGAATTTTCTCTACTATTTCTTTGGTAATATGACAATTGTAGAGAACGCTTGAAACGAAATATGAACTTCTGGCAAAGCGACGGAAACCATGGTGCAATTAAAATACACTGTTTGTGTGTACAGGCAGGCCTAACCAAGTGTTGTTACATAAACAACATGACGCATATAGAAACGAGTCATCACAAATCATGAATACTTAAACTACCAGAACCGCAACAGCAAATGCAAGCCACAACGGATAACACGCTTATGGGCGCGTACGCGCGCGTAAATGTACCTATAAATATTTAATCGTGTCTTGTGAATACTGGAATAGCAGATATGACGTCATATTATGGTGAATAGCCTATGAGTTACTATTATTCTTGTCGCCATATAGTCCAGTCGCCAGAGTAAAAATAACGGTAAAATTTCTTAAAAAATTGAGGCAAAGTGATATTTGGTATAGTTATTGAAAAAGGTCTAAATATCGGTTTAAAATCATCTTTGCATGTTTATAAGGTCAGGCTTTTTAAAAAAAACCCTTATTTAAGGGCAGCGCGCAGTAAAATAGATAAAAACGTTTACATTCAGTGAATTTCTTTCCTTACTACTAAATAAACCATTGGATCATGATAAAGTCTTCATTCTTTTTGTTTAAAATAGTTCAAATTTTAATAGTAATAAAATCAAAATAACGATTTTGTTATTATTTCATCGTTAGGAGTATTAAATCGATAGACGGAATGGTCGATTTTAACAAATCTTCCTCTGTTGAATAATATTATTAAATATGTGTATCTTAATATACATAAAAGTCATTGTGTGTATTTATATTCCACACCTCCTACTAAACCACTGGACCGATTTCAACAAAACTTAGCACAAATATTTTATGCAACGGGAGAACCAACATAAGATAGGTGTTTTGGGCCCTGGGGGATGTCAAAAATGGAAAATATGAAAATACCGCATGTAGGGTATCAAATTAAAGAGAATTTCAATGCAAGTAACACTTTTTCATGCATATAAGCACTATTGAAAATTCTTGGGCCCTGGGGCATAATAAATGGGTGGTTTTGGGGGAGGTCAAAAATGGAAAATATGAAAAATCACTGGACCGATTTCCACCAAACTTGGCACAAATTTTTTACGCAACGGGAGAACCAACATAAGATAGGTGTTTTGGGCCCGGGGGGGGGGGTGTCATAAATGAAAAATATGAAATATGAAAATACTGTGGAGTATCAAATTAAAGGGAATTTCAATGCAAGTAACAATTTTACATGCATATACGAACTATTGAAAATGTTTGGGCCCTGGGGCTCAATAAATGGGTTGTAATGGAGGGGTGTCAAAAATGGAAAATATGAAATACCGTATGTGACATGCATATACGCACTATTAAAAATTTTGGTCTCCGGGGCTCAATAAATTGGTGGAATTGGAGGAGGGGTGATGTCAAAAATGGAAAATATGAAAATACCGCACGTGGGGTATCAAATTAAAGGGAATTTCAATATAAGTAACAATTTGACGTGCATATTAATTTGGATTATTATAAATATCCCCCCCTGCTTGGTGGATGTGAAAAAAACAGCATAAATGGTATCAAATTAAAGTGAATTTCCTAGCAAGTAAGAATATGACACCACTTTCTCCCAAGCAAACCCGGGCAAATCCTCCAGTAATAAATAAAATATTTCAAAGAAAAGCTCTCTTTTTAATAAAAGGTAAAACGAATACAAAGAATATATATATTTTTTTAAATTTGGAATTTTAAAAATTATTTATGTTGAGAATTTAGTTAGTGATTTCTTCTTCTTCTTCTTCTTCTTCTTCTTCTTCGAGGATTTTTTCCTCACTATCATCAAAGTCATTATCATCAAAATCAATCTCGTCAACAATTGGAAAGTTTTTGCAAGTTTCAGTTGAGCGTGTACCACAAACCGATGAACATAAAAGACCAGCGCTTCTGCATGTACACGATCCTTTTTTGCAGCCAGTTTTGCAATTAGAAAAGATCATTTTTAATAAAGATTTTGGGGCAGCTGGCTGTGTCATTTTTATAGGCGTTAAAATTTCTCCAACATTCCAACCCCAGTCTTTTGGTATTAGATCACTGCCGAGCCATTGCTGGACTTGTAAATATACTCTGTAAAAGTGCTGCTTGGCAGCATCAGAAGTAGGTGGCAGACTTTCTAACTTTACAGGTTTTAAGCTTTTCTCTTTTTTGAAATCGCTTTAGTAAAACTTGTATGTCTGTATTTATCAACACATGTAATTTTTTTTGGTGCATTATACATATACAGGAGAATTAATAGACCATTTTTATATATAGATGTTTGATGTTGATTTTCCAGTTTAAATGCTTCGATCGCTTCTTTTAAATCTGAGTTTATTGATTTTTTTCAATCGAATTAAAAACCGATTTTTTACCTTTACCATAAAAGCATGATGTTGTGTCACAGCCGGTTAGAGCATGCAAAAATAGTATATTCTCTTTGCAAAATTTATGCTTTCTAAAGCTGTTATCAGAAGAAAATAGACTAGCACTCATGGTTCCTCTCGTGGGTTTTAAGAGATAAATTTTCTTATTACTAGGTGTAAGCGCAGTAATGAGCACCAAAATATCTACGTCCTCTGCAACAATAACTGGAGGTTTATCATATAATTCTAAGGCTGTTTTCACAATTAATAAGTCTGCATCATCGTCAGCTTGTTTAACGTTTATGTTTTCTTCTTCCAAATATCTCGTTAGAATTTCAATAAATAGAGTTTTATTATTTTTATTCGAAAGAAATTGTTCTTGGGTCACTGTGACACACATATCTTCATGGAATAAAATATCTGGAGAGGAATTTTGATTGGTACGGCGATAACGCTCCATAGCTTTGATGCTGTTAGAATTGTTTGTATAGCCATCAAAAACTACAGTAACTTTTGATCCAAAGTGTCTCTTGACATAATTTACGTATCTTTGAAAAATACATTTGAACTTGTCATTTTTTGACCATACTACTCTATGCAGTAACATACCACCATCAATGACGTAAATGCAATCTTCAAGGTTAATCTCAGTGCGGTCTACTTCAAACATATCATATAGTTTAGACTTATCTGTTTTCCGAAATACACCTTCGTAAAACATAGATGTTGGGTACGGTGCAAGTTCATAACGCATGTAATCTTTTAATTCGTCGTCACTTTTTCTTGCTACACAAATGCGTTGAAATATAAACATTGGATCTATAGGGACAATTTCCTCTTGAATTTTCAGACTACTATTAACACTTTTTAATGACAGTACTCTATTTTTTCGTTTAAACGAAACTTTATGGAAGTTTGTACCAGCAATTTCTTCTAATCCTGCTTTTCCAACCTCAAAAGCATTATGACAGTTAATATTATTACCGCCAGTAACTCCAGTAGATATAGACATTATTGAATCTTGATAAGGAAATGGCTCGTGACAATCAAACCAGGAGTTTATTTTGAGAATATCTTCAGTATCTCGTTTTATTCGAGAATCTCTAGCATCTACATGCTGATCGGAAGTAGAAAATGTTATACCACAAAATTTTTCTACTTCTTCGCAGATATCATGTGTATATGGCATCGCTAAAATCCATTTATTTGCAGTACTGGTAGTTACTCCCCGTCCAATCATACCACCATCAACTTTCATGACTCTCATTAAGTCCTGTTCGATTGTCATATCAGTATGAGTTCCTGACCAGAATTTCTCAGTTCGTCTTACAGTACAAAATCCGTTATTTATAAAATTTTGAAGTTCTTTAATTTTTAAAGCGGTAGTTTCTGGAATTACATCTTGGTTTTGCATTGAGGTGAAAAGTTTTTCAGATTCTTTTATAAAATGATTCATATATTGTACATATAATAAGGCTGATTTCGTATAATTAAAATGTCCAGTTGCATAAAAATATGGCAACATTTGCTGAATAACTTGTAATTGAATTTTTAGTAAACCCATTTTTTCAGAGCGCGCAAATGCTTTTGCAATAGAGATCATTCGTATGTATTGTATCCATAATTTTGCAGTTTTACCGCGTTCCTCAATTTCAATCATTTTTTCTAGAAATTTACCATTTAAGATGTTTAAAAAATTATGATCTTGTACTTCTTTGTAAGTAAGATTGTCATCTAAAAATTCTTGTAGTAAAGATTTCATATTTGAATATTCAACTTCTGAAAGATTCATTTCCTCAATAATCTTTTTACACAAAACTATCCAAATTAATGTGTGGCCTCGTACTGCTCTAGCATAAGCATGGCCATCTAACATCTTATCTACAGTTCCTGGCGCATAGTAACAGCTTAATGCTTCTTTTAAACCGCTTCCTGCCATCACATAACCGATTGAACCAAGAAAAGACATAAGCAGATGAAATCCTCCAAGTCGAACAATTACATTATGTATATCATCATCAGGTGAGGATTGGACCATTTCAAACGCTTTCTGATACAAAGGTTGATCGAAAGTAACAAAACAATTAAATAGATTTAAGTTTTTCACTAGTTTTACAGCGTATTTTAAAACGGTGTATATTGTATTTTTGTCAGTTGGAGGAGAGTGTACAAAAGGCAAGCAAACAATTCTAGATAATGTATAAGTCATATTTTCCAAAAGCTTGGACATAAAGGCATTCCAGCCAGTAATGCCTGGTTTGGTCACTCCATAAATCCAAAGCAAGTCAGCATTAGAAAAATCTATATTATTAAAACTCGGATTATCTACTTTTTCAAAAACAATGTTTTGGAGTGCATGTGTATTAATATTTTCAAAAATTTGGAATGGTATTTTGTCAATTTTGCTGATTTCTTTTGCAGTAGGCTTAACAGTCAATCGTTTTAAGGGAACTTTGTTATAATAACAATCTCTTGGACTTACAATCATAATACCTCCCATACTATGAAAAGTATTTTTCCCGTCTATAGTATTGATATTAATATCTGAATTGTCAAATGCCAATTGTGCAAAACAGCCAGATCTAAATGGAGAACGTGGACTAAGCAATACACTATTCTCATAAAGTGCTGCTTCTTTGTATGATGAACACACTCCCAGATGCGACAATATATCTATAATTCGTTTTGAAGCAAATTTCCTATGCAACATTACAGACAGACCAACTTGCAATGGTGATAGAAAGGTTCTAGGTCTTATGCAACTCATAATTGAATGAGTAATTGCTGTGCATTTTGTTTCATATGAACTAATATCACCTTTTTTATTTTTTAAAATTATTTCTTCTATCAGAAACTGAAGGGATTCTGGGATATTCTCATTAATATTTTGGAATATATTATCACTTGGAGGATAAAATTCTGTATTACTTTTCTTCAGATTAACATCGTTTCGAATAATTGCTGCTGCAGATTTTAAGATTTTTCTTTTTTCTTCATTTTCATCTTTTTTTGAGGCTATCCATGCTTGACGCATGACACTGTATTCACGATCTACAAGACATATGAGGGTTGAGCCACCTTTTCTGGATATAATTCTTATACAATCGCCATAATTTTCTTTTAATTTAGCAATAATGGTATTTGGATGACAAGCATCATGTCCTGTTTAAGAAAATTAGATATTAAATAAAATAAACATGAAAATTTAATTTAAAAAATAGTATAATTATAATTTATAATTAAGCAATATATTTACCTAATAATGCAATTAATTCTGTGAGCGTAAACTGGGTATCATCACTGTCACTTAAATAATCAAAAATCAATTCCATTTGACGTGAGATTTTTACATCCTTGGGTCGACCTTTAGCATCACTTGTGTCACGAGTGTAACTGCTTAAAACTTTTTTGTGACAACTGCGGTGATATCTCGCTTGTACAGCTACCAAATCATCACAAGAAATTCGTCGTAGAATTGCTTTTCCTAATTCGTCATTATGTTCTGCAATCATTTCTGATAATTTTTCTTTAAAAGTAGGACTTTGAATTATGGAAATATTTTTGCGTTGATTAATACTTAATCTTGTATTACTTTTATCGGCATCTAATCCACAAATTATACAAAGTTTTTTGAAATTAAACAATTCTTTACTCTTTCTGACTTTACTCTTGACTGGGCTATATTTACTTTTTTTCGACAAAGTGCCTAAATCCTTATAACACAAAACATCATTCCTTTTTAACGTATATTTTTCTCGAAATTTCCTGTGTACTAAAATTGAATCAACTTTTTTTAACATTTCATATTTTCCAACGTTTCTCTCAGAGCTAACTCTTATTAAATTCGGTAGTCCTCGAGTCACTTTTTCTGTATCTTCAATACAAAGATCAGCATTACAAATAAAACATATTTCAGTATCACACTGGTCCATATTTAATACCTAAAAATCAAAAAACCTTATGTAGCACTAATGTTCAGTAAAAGTATTCTTTAAAACTTCACCACTAGTGAAGTCAAAATATCTCTTTTGAACATTTTTTTATTTTCAATTTTAAATCCACAGTTTTTACCAAATTTGTTTTTTTAAATATGTGCCTTTTATAAACTTTTAATGTATGTAAAAAATGATCAGTACAAATAATTTTTTTTTTAGAAAAAATGCGTTCTTTACGTTTAATTTTTTTAAATGGTCAAAAAATGGTGTCAGAAAGGCCAAACAATTTTGTTAATTAACCATCCGAAAGTATTTTTAATAAGCTTTAATTTAAGCCGTCGTACACCTTTGTGCCACAATCTTGCCATACTTTATGAGCACTCAAAATTTTTTTGTGAATTGCGATTTTTTTGAGGTTATATTCAACATTTCAATATGAAATTTGTGGGGTTTATAGTACTCCACAAAGGTTACCTTTCCCTCAAGTTTTATCAACTTTCAATAATTTGTGTTAAAACAACAGCAATTTGTTTATAAACGCCATCGCCACTTTATTTATTGATAGCACATTAACAATAATAATAATATCGACTTCCGTATTAAGGCTAAAAATGTTATTCATTTATTATAGAATACTGAAAAAAATTCACATTAAAATCGGCTTGTTAGGTCCAAAGATATTTATAAAAACGCTATTTTGCAACTTAAATTGTTAATAAAAAAATAAACGGGTTGATTTTACACAAAACTTAACTATTAGCTCAACTTGATCCCATTAACCAATTTAGCATACAAAAAATGACTCCCATAACAATTCACATTTGATTTTTATTTTGACTCCACTATACGTGTTCACAAATAAATAAATATTAGCATGTATAAAAAGTGTAAATAAAAACTTTAAACTGCAATTTTTGTTACCTGTTTTATATGATAAAAACAAAAATATTTGTAATGTTTTGATTATAACCTTTGAAGAAATATGAACTGCGTTACTGCTCCGTTCTTGTATAGCAGATGTTTGTATGGCATACCACAACAATGGGTGTTGCGCGCGCAGCTACATTTACAGTTGCACACTCGAGGGGAATAGAACGCCGCGCCGTTTATAAATTTTACCTGTTTTCTAGGGTCTTGTTTTTAGAGTATAGGTATAATCAGGTAAGAGAAATAACATGAATAGATAGATTTAGCATTGTAGTAGCTATAACGTTAATTTCAAGTACTCAAATAAACCCACTTAAAAAATACATGTATGTAACGCAAAGGAGGCACCTTTTTTTAGTATATACAATTTTTATTTATTTTTTTAATTTTGAAAATGATTATAATTTTCATGAGTGTAGTTTTTGATGCAGAACACTTGCAGCTTTCAAATACAATTTTTTGTATTTCGATATCTCTATTTTTAAGATTAATAAAGGCAGATAAACTCTGAATTTTAGAGTAAATTTAAAATACGTCGAAATACTCACTTTTGAAAAGGTTTTTTTTTTTAAATAACAACTTCAAAAGTAGTTTTCATTATTATAAAATAAAAAGTTTATCTCTTTTAAAGGTAAATTAGTAAAGAACTACTATTTTTTTTAAATTTTATTGTATAGTACTTGTAATTTTGTGGTTTCACTTCTTTTTGTATCTACAGTAAATATTTATACACTATATTCTTTATGTTCAAATAAAATATTTATGTAAAAATCAACAAATTTTGAAAGCTATACTGTTCCCCTTCAAAACTAGCCTTTATTTAACTGGCTACGCTTAGATTAAAGAAAGTTATGATATTTTTGAATAGACGCGCCTGGCTAATTTAGCGAATTACGCAGGATCGGGGGCAAACGCTCTTTTTAAAACGCAGCGCTCATCATTACCAATTTTCAGGAAAACAGTTCCATTAACGTAAAAATATGTAAGGAGACTCTCTGAAGGAAATTGTTTGCTCTTCAATATACACCTTTTTATTTCTTCCAACTGTACATATTTACGGAGTGCTTTAAGAAAATCTGTCTTTACGATTTTTCCAGACCATTTTCAGAAAACCCTAGAAAGGTAAACATGCAAAGATTTTTTTATATTAATTATTAACGTTTATTTAACACGTGCACCAAATATTGCTTTGCCCCAATTTTTTCTCAAGTCAAAATCTCTGGCGACTGGACTAATAGGCCTACTCGAGAACGAGGTGTGTGATGTGCTGGCAGGATCGTGTATAGTTATTTGTTATTTCCATTGGAAACTGCTGCAAACGCTAAATTAGCAATTATAAGTTTGAAGTTGGTACGACCTATAGTCCATATAACCTATGGCTATATAAGTTTGAAGTAGGCCTACATATTATGGTGGGCCGAAAAATAGTTTTATTTTTTCGATTCGCTAGACCGCGGAAAACTTGCCCCTAGGGCAGATAAGTAAAATAAAGAAAAGAAATAAAAAATCGGTTAATATCTTCCGGTCGCGCATCACATCCGGAAATCACAAAATCATGCTCTATTTGCGGCCTGTATCCTTTTCCTTATTTCGTTTATTTCTTCAGTATAATGAGACTATTACTCAATAAAGGTGTAAATATGAAAAATGGGGTTGATAGGTTAGGAGGAGGGGTAGTTTACCTGCATTGTTTTGTGTTTTAACAAAAGTAAAGTACTTAATTTTGCTAAATAAGTGCCCCCCAAAATAAAGCCATATTAATCCACTGTAAAATGGTAAATGAGATATCTATAAATAAAGAGCGCAGTTGTAGGGGGAGGGGATGATTTTTTAAAAATTCGTGTGCTGAAATCAACTAAGTACGAATGTTTAATTTTGAAGAATACGATAGATACCTTATAAATTACATATGATAAAACTATTACTCTATGAAAGTGTAAATATCAATAATGGTGGGGATCGGTTGAGGAGGAGGGATGATTATCTGCGTAGTTCAGTTTCTTTATAAGAATAAAGTACCTAATTTTTATAGATAAAGTGACTCGAAAATAATATTATATTAAACGACTACCACATAATAACAAAAATATCTATAAATAGTGAAAATAGTTTGAGGGTGGGCGATATTTTTTTTAGAAATTATTGAACCGAATTCAAGTAAATGATTTTAAATATAAATCTTAGAACACGGCAGTCATGTATGGTTCTCCATACCGATATTTTGTTTTCGCGATTTATTTTCACGCTCCTGATACGTGCGTGGAATCATGCGTATTATGGGAATGATCTCGATTACAATTCAGATAATTTTTTATTATTTTTTATAATATCATAAATGGTTTTAAAAGTAAAATTACGTCCAGTTTCTACATTTGTCATAAGTGAGGTAGAAGGACGCAAGGCCCTGTATAGCCCTACAAAAGTCCTTACCAACCGGTATGTTAAATCGTTAACGTAGCGATAAGTGGTTTTCATAGCCGTTTCTCGTGTTGCTGGTTATTGCAAGTAGTGAAGTTCGAAGTAGTGAAGCTACACTCTGCTACAATACTACACACTCTTTCTCTCGCTCTCTCTCTCTCACTCGTATACAGTGTAATTCGCGTTTAGTCGTCCTGGCGCGCGCGCTCACCTATTATCTGACACGTTCGGTACAGTTTATGACCGGTTTTAGCGGCGGTTAGAAGTTTGTTGTTTCTGAACGGTCAGTGTAAAACTTTTGGCGTAACAGGACCGCACCGGTATGTAAATGGAACTGCCCTGGCGCTCTCTGTACGTGTTAATGGGCGACACAGTTCAGCGCTCCGTGTTAACTGTTATGATATTCCGCTGTTTTATTCACGTTAATGTTAACAGTGACAGTAGTGCTACGTCCATAAACGTTAGTCATGACAACACCGTTATTGGACGTAATTTGACTGATCAGCAGAATTCCAGGATAAAATTCATAACTCGAGACTTTAGATCTTTACTGTGTTGCTACTGTCCTAATGTCTAGTTTACACGGGGAGAGTCTTGTGATGATACATTCATGACAGTTGTGATAGTTCATATTGTTAAATAAAATATTTTTTCTTGTATCTTTTGGATTTTTTAAATTCATAATCAGGCAACGGACTCAACTAATCCAACTCTGTAAGTTTAGCGAGTGTTATATCTGAGTATTTACACGATATGAAGAAGAAATAGTATCAAAAATTAAAGTCAACGGCAATGAATTTGAGTGGATGGATAGTTTTAGATTGGGTCCCTATTGATGTCAAAAAATCAGATGGCAATGGAAATTCAAGACAAACTGGCCATGGGAAATAGGTGCTAATTTTATTTGCATCCTAAAGTCCTGAACTAGAACCTCCAAGGTCCATATTTACAGAACTGCATTGCGGCCAGTAGTATTATGTGCTTCAGAAGCCTGGACCAAGACCACAACCCAAGAAGATATGATCAGAAGATGGAAAGAAAGGTTCTGAGGAGGATATACAGAGGTGTACTAGATACTTGAATGTGGCGTATGAGGACAAACGCCAAAATTGTACGATCTATACAAGGAACTGGGCATCACCACAGCAATAAAACAAGGCAGAATTAGGTGGGCAGGTCACGTACAAAGAACGACAGAGGAAATACCAGTGAACAAAGTATTCATTGGAGTACCAGGAGGAAGAAGAGTACGAGGGAGGCCAAGAAGAAGATGGTTGGACGATGTAGATAAAGATATGAGAAGACTGGGGGTCGGAAGGTGGCGAAGAGTCGCATAGGATAGAGAGAAGTAGAGGCACATCATCTTGAAGGCCAGGGATCTTCAAGAGCTGTAGCGTCGTGGAGTAGTAGTAGTATTTACACGATACCCGAGTATTTACATGATGTGCTGTTTTCTGGCAACTCTCACGTTTTATATATCTTTGATAGTGTAGCTTCTAAAAAAAAGGTAAACAAATGTCAAACTTAATTATACCTTGTGCTGTGACCAGAGTTTCGCTGGAAATATTGAAACTGCAATCATCAGCTGCATCTCTTTTGCTTCTGATTTTAAAATCAGGGCCTGTTTTGTCCCACAAAGACGGATATTGCTCATATTTTTCTAAAAATTTTCGGAACAAGAAAAAAATGACATGTCCGGTATGATGGTATGCATATTAAGGCATACCCACCTAACAAACAGAAATAAATTAACCCTCAAACACAACTCGTCGCGCCACGTGGGCTCTCGCAATAGTGACACAGCAATTGAGAGTAATGTGATAGTAGAAGTAACTCTGGCAATAATAAAACCTCGTTGATGTCACGACAGTGCTGTCGTGATATTGTGATAGCTACTGTCACGTGATTTACACGATAATAGTAAGGCCATCCTCACATTGAGCAATTCCGAGGCGACGCCATGTGGGCTCTCGCAATAGTGAAACCACAATTGAGAGTAGTGTGACACTAGAAGTAACTCTGGCAATAATGAAACCTCGTTGATGTCACGACAGTGCTGTCGTGATATTATGATAATATCACGTGATTTACACGATAATAACTCTCACGATAGCAACTCTCACAGTTTACTCTTGCCGTGTAAACTAAGCATACAGAAAATGTAAAGGCTATTCGTTTAAGTGGCTAAACATACAGATTTGGATGTTATGAATGAAGAAATCCAAAAGATCCAAAAGAATATTTTATTTAACAAACTTAATATATATTCTTTTACAGAGTTGTAATAACGAATATACTGTTACGACGGTCACAAGGATCGTTGTATTGTACAGTCGAAACAGAATAACTGACACCAATGACGTCATTAATTATAAACTGTAATTAGACACAAAGAACAGATAGAAATCAACAAGGGAAGAGTGAGGAGAACCAGTTGAACCAAACGTTGTCCACAGTGGCTCATACGAAAAAATGTATTAAACAAAAACACTGATCAAAGAGGAAAGGAATTAAACAATTAAACATAGACCATTTACTTTACTATTTGCGTAGCGTGTTTATTCAACATCTACAATCAAACATTTTCGTACAAGAAACAGATATTACAATCAGGCTGCCACAGTTTATCGCGACCTAACACGCTACAACGATGACGTAACGGTTCTACGTTTTGTTCTTGGCGTTCAGCGTTTTGCTTGTACTGTCAATGTTTTGCCGACAAAGGAACAAAAGCGAACCACAGCGCAATCGTTATGGCCAACCACAAACCGCACGACAGCAACGAAATCTGTTTATTCTGATAACGAACGGGCTTTACGATATTCGTTCGCGCAGGCTTTGTAACCGATACTCACCGGCCGTCCGCGGCGAGCGTTGTTGACAGGCTTTCCAGCGCCGAAATTTACAAAGCATCGTTTGGCTAACAAAAACGTACAGCTTAAAAACAAAGCCACGAAAATAGCTTTGACCGACTTGCAGTGTGTGTGAGGAACGCGATCCGATCTGAACGGAGCGGATTTAGTATGTGAGATGCGTCGTTGGACCCTATAATCCACATCAGTCACAGACTTAATTTAATCACATAGGCCAACATTTGACTGCATAGATAAACTGCAGTAACGAGCTGAACGGTGGGGCAAGATTTTATATGGAGACAAATGGCCTAAAGATCTGTTCCCTCTTAACTTAATACAAATACATGATGCAAAACGCCGATAAAGAGAAGAAGACTAATCAAAGGAAATTGCATAGCGGAAAAGTGGCGACACTTTCCCAAGTTTTTCGTTAAAGAAATTAACTGAAAACAAATCTGAAACAAAAATCAGCAATTTTTTTAGGCCAGTAAATATGGACAGTATTCTGACACATAGTAATCTAGTTTTTGAAAAAAAAATTTACAGGCTTGCACAAATGCAATGCACAGAAAAAGGTATTGAAAATGCTTCAATAAATATAAAAAATATACATATTTATAATTATAAATATAATATATATGCATACTCGCTTCCTCCTGATCCATCGCTTCGTAATAAATTCTTGTCTGACGTACTACCTTACGATAAATTTAAGGGGATATGGCACTGAAACTCACCAAAACATTCAAAATTTTCTACGTTATTGACAAGAAAGAAGTAGTTTCTATGGAAACTCACCGGTTCCCATTTTCGATCACGCACCAGCGATCGACCGCAAATGTGCGACACGTCCTTATAAACATTTTCAATGTTAAAAGATAAATATTCGACAAAGTTTTTACTAGAACTTTGAGTATTTCTTTAAAATGTAAACTGTTCTTTACCATGGACTAAGTTTACAATACAGTATACAGTACTTTGTATCAGACACAACCGGTTTTTATTGCTGTACTGCTGTACTTTTAACTATTTTATACACTTAAATATGTAAATAGTTAACTATTTTATTTTAATAAAACGACAAAAACACAATACGCTACTTGCAGAAGAAACTATATTAAATAATATCACAATATTATATTTTATACAAATATGTAAAATAAATAGTATCTATTTTTTCTCCACATAATTTAAACGGGTCATAGCCATATTATAAGGCTTACTTGCTATATACAGCTACAACGGACTTTCAATATAACGGACACCTCAGATCCCCTGTAAGTCCGTTTTAACGGGGGATTACTGTATACAACGGGCATAAAAAGTGACATGAGTGGTAACATTTTTTAAATTTCAAATAAACGATACACCGAAGGGATGAGCCCTGGTTGAAATCACTTATCGTGTAGATTTTTGTAAACATACTGTAGTGGTAGTAACAATTAACCTATGACTAAGTGCCCTGTACGTATCGCTTGTAAATCGTTACGGAAATTCCTTTTGTTAGAAGACACGTCCCGAAGCACGTATACGTGTTTATGTTTAGATTTTGAGGATCCAGAAATTTAGAAATAATTGTAACCAGAGTTTTCACCGTCTCTTGAATGACTACTTTACAGATAAGCCTCCTCCCCATGAACAGGATGTGATCATCCCCAGGCTGTGTGTGGGGATCCAGGATCCCCAGGATCGGGATGTGGGTACCGATTAAGTGGACTCATCTCCAGGAAGAAGGATTTTCTGGCGAGTATCTGCTGGTTGTTATTTTTCCATCGGAGAAAGAAGGGTCTCTCTAAGTTCAAGGGAATTCTATATGAAAGAAGTGACACGTAAAGAAAAAGGCTATTTAGAATTGAAGACGATGGAGCTGGGACGGTGTATTCGTTATTATGCGCTGTACTAAAATTAAAACTAAGAAAGTATAATCAATTATGTATGATACGCAAACTGAAGGAAGAGTATGAAAAATGGGGATTACTGATGAACACAGAAAAAACGCAGTATCTGTGTGTCGGAGAAGAAACAACAGATTTAATCTTAGAAAACAACGAACGTACAAAAAATGCAACAGCTTCAAATACTTAGGAATAACCTTTAATGAACAAGTAACAGATGATGTTGAAATAAAATCAAGAATGAACAAAGCAAAACAAATAATCAGGTCATTGAATGGGATTCTATGGAGCACAGAAATTGGAAAAGAAAGGAAGAAAACGATATACGTACTATAGTATGATCAAAAGCACGTTGATGTACGGATCCAAAAAATGGAGAATAAAGGAACAGGTAAAAAGAAAATTAGAAGCTACAGAACTGGATACTTTGAGACGAGTTGCTAGAACTTCAAGGCTAGAGCGATTACGAAATGAAACAATCAAAGCAGAAATGGGCATGGAAAAGACAATCATCGACTGCATTAAAGAAAAACATCTAATCTATTACGGACACTACAAAGAATGGGACAAGACCGACTACCAAAGAAAACAATGAGATAGATACTTTGAGAGCACAGAAAGAAAGGAAGACCCAGGAAAACATGGATAGAGAGCATGAGAAGCTCAATGAGCGATAGAGGACTTAACGATGAAAATTGGAACGACAGACAACAATGGAGATTAGCCATAGGACGTTCTGACCTCGAAAAAAATCATCTTTCCAGTATACAAAAAAAAAAGAACAATACCTTCCTGATATGTAATGTTACAGTTACCATCATGTGCAGGTGTTTGTATTAAACCCGCAAAAGAAAGAGCTATTCGAAGATATTCAATGAAAGATAGAGGACTAAACGATGTAAACTGCAACGACAGACAACAATTGAGGTTGGATATCGGACAACGTCGTAGGACGTTGTGACTCCCCCCCTTCCGCGAATTAAAAAGAAAAGTATAATCTTTCTAAAAAAAAGCTAATTGGTTCTATTCCGTACCGTAAACTAGAAACCGGTTCCTTCGTCAATGCTTCGATACAAAATAACAACATTGATACAGTAACCACAGGTAACGGAATCCTTAAGTACAAGTTGATTATTGTACAGTTGTATGTTTACGTTTACAAAAGAGAACATCAATCAAGTAAGATGAGAGTAGAAGGGGTACTTACATCGTTGTTGCTGTAGGCAATCGGTCCGTCGCTCGCTTCCCACTTGTTGGCTATGCGTATCGTCTCCGCAGTTTTCTGTTGGATCGACTTTGTGTCGTCCAGCAGTGTCAATTCGTAAAACTCTTGAATATCTGCAACAGTAAGAGAACACCTTCGATTAGGACACATTATAATTTATTGTTATTATTATTATTTTTTATATATTATTTTTTGCGTATGAGCCACTGTGGACTACGTTTGGTTCAACTGGTCCCTTCATTCTCCTCCTCTCTCTTTCTCCTCTCCCACATCTCCTTCATTCTTGATCGAAGTGTCTCCCTTCTTTCGTCAGTCCAGATGGCACCTGTCCTCTTCTTGGGGATCTCCTGAAAACCTTGGGCATTTTTTAATTTCTTTTTGAGTGGCAAGGATTCTCCAATGTCTTCTTGAGTAATCTTGAGGTTTTTTTTTTACCACGTATTGGACATGTTGAGCTTTCTGAAATAGTTAAAAAGCTTCCCTGTCAGTCTGTCAGGATTCATTCTTTGAACATGTCCGTAGAATGTAATTCTTCTTTTTCTAATTGCGTCTGTTATTAATTACAGACGTTATTAATATTATTATTATTAGTAGTAGTAGTAGTAATAGTAGTAGTAGTAGTAGTAGTAGTAGTAGCAGTAGTAGTAGTAATAGTAGCAGTAGTAGTAGTAAAATGCCAGGGAACTCACTCTCCAGCACTGACAAGATCGATGGAATAGAGAGGATAGAGGAAAATGGACCGCAAGGCTCATATCGAACTTGAAGGGATGGATTGACCCCCAACACGGTGAGGTTAACTTAACTGCCATCTGTAACAGTTGCCCAGTGGCCACGGCAATTTTAATATCTACCTCCACAGAATGGGAAAGGTGCAGAGCCCAGCATGCCAACACGGTGACTCTCCCCATGAAGATGGTTTTCACACCTTTTTCAAGTGCTGCAGACAAGAGACAGGATGGTACTGGAAATTGAGCTCGGGGTAATTCACGCTCGAGAGCGTAGTTGAGTTTATGCTTCGCTGCAAGGCGGAATGGGGCCGCATCTCTGCATATATTCAATGGGTCCTACTAGAATACCTAAATTAGAGGTGTGTTTTTAAAATGGGTGAGGGTCCCACACACCAGGGGAAACACGGTTTCTTCTGCGATGCATAAAGCATTTTCTCCCTCTATAAAAAATTATTGTCACTAAACAATAAATACATAAACAAACAAATAAATAATACTTCAATAATAAACGTTAATAATACACTACTAATACTTTATATCTTTAAACCAAGAATACTTTTTTTATTGTATACAGTGTTTCGACAGTTTTAATTATTGTCATCATCAATTTATGACGATGATGATAATGATAGTAATTTTAAGCTGTCGAAACACTGAAAACATTAAAACAATATAGGTCTATGTTTATTTTAAAAATATAAGATATTATCAGTTTGTATAAAAAAGAAAATGTGACCGAATATAAATATTATTATTGTTGTTGTTTTTATTATTAATATTATTATTATTATTATATTACCTGTGATTAACATAATATTAAAAAAACGCGATTTCGTGGCTAAAAATCTTATCGGTAAATACGAAAATAATTAATTTTTATCAAACTATTGATTAACTATTCAGGGAACGACATTGGCTGGTGATGACGATTATGTTACCATGAAGGTGAAGAGTTAGATGTTAGATTAGGTAAGCTCCAGGCGACGTGTGCAGCCACCACAGTGATCTACTATGGTGACCATCTTTTCGTTAACACTTGTTAATGAAAAACTTTTAACTTACAGAATTCTACGTGGGAGAACATGACGATTAAATAAGAAAAAAATCTTGTTGTTTTCTGTCTAAATTTACGACGTTAAGAAAGTGATGTAAGAAAAAAATAAAAAATTAAGCTCACTTCTAAACGCACGTTGCAAACAGGTTTTTCCTTCTGTCGCTCGCGAAAATAATGGAAGAGCTGATCGGCTTATAAAGACGAAGGCGTGCTTTGGGGACGGTAACAAGCTTTTACGCACTTCGAACAGATTACTGCAGTCACCTTACATGCTCCGTCACTTCCTGGCCTGTAATCCTTTTGGATTTTTTTGTTTTCTTTTTGTGATACCGATGCACGTTGTGTACACTTTTAAAAACTGTTCATTCGATCCCATCATGATTTGGTTTTTGTCTTGCGTATAAGGCGGACTGGTTTGCATAACTTAAAACGAATATTACGCTATTATGTTCCAGAAATTGTTTTCACTGTGACCAATAAAGAGCACTTTTGGCCACTTTCCGTCACTTTCGTGATGATTAACGTAGCAGACGGCCGGATTTGTGCAAGGGAAAGTTATGTAAACTATTCAGTTTACACAAGGGTCCACCACCGCTTGTGTCATGGCTAGGGCAAGAATTATAGACAAAAGAAAATACAGTGGAACCTTGATGACACGAATCTCAAGGGGATTATAAAAAATTCGTGTTATCAAGGAATTCGTCATAGCGAGGTTCGTGTTATGAAGGTTAAGATAAAAAAAGTTCGTGTTATCAAGGTCCTCCTTCATAACATTCGGCTTACTGAGCTCGCTGCCGAATTCGTGTTATTGTTATGAGTGATTCGTGTTATGAGTTCGTGCTATTGAGGTTCAGCTGAGTAAAAATTCGTGTTGTAAAGGGTAATTATTACTCTATTTCGATATCAAATCAACGAAAATTCGGCTTATCAAGGGTTTTAACTAAGGAATTTCGGGATATAGAGCTATTTTTAACATTAAGTGTTATGGGATATTCAAGGGGATTGAAAAAAATTGTATATTTTTATCAAGGAATTCGTGCTATTGAGGTTCGTGGTATCGAGGTGCCACTGTATAATGATACCACTGCTGACGTCTTTGCCTCATTCAGTCTATTGAAGAGCGGAAAAACCATGAAAGAACAAAGTTTCGCGACTGTTGAAAACAGAAGAAAAATATCGCTGAGCGAGCGTACGGCTTGAGTTTCAATTTAAAGTTCTGGTCTGTTTCAAGAATTTTTTTTAATAACGCCTACATGAAATACTTTTTCATTTATAAATTATGTTTTATAGTTCACTAATTTTTTCCATTTTTTTTTCGTATCGGCCATCTAAGGACCACATGCCAATTTCAATTCTTTACTCTTTGTTCTCTTCTTTGTCTCCAATATTCTTTCATATTTTCACTGTGTCTCTTCTTCCTGTCTTCAGTCCACTTTGAACCTGCGTTTTTCTCTCTCCTACCCTGGGCATCCTTCCATTTTTAACAATTTTGCCCGAAAAACGTCTCTTGCAATTGCTTCTTCTGCGTGCATATTATTTTTTTTCTAAATCCTTTTGGACTTCCTTAATCCAACTTGATGCTGACTTCTTCCCCCACAGATATTTGAAGACTTTCTTTGTCAATCTATTGTCGTCCATTCAATATAATGTCCAAAAAATAATAGTCTTCTTTTTCTCATTGTTTCTGTTATATTTTCTATACTTTGATATATTTCATCATTACTTCTTAATTTCCAACCTCCTGAAGTTTTTCGTGGGCCTAATATTTTCCTAATAATTCGTCTTTCCAATATTTCTAGTTTGTCTAAATTATAATTGAAAGCTAGACATTCACTTGCATATAGGCATTCCGGTTTCACTACTGTACTGTAATGCCTTATTTTCGCATTTTTAGATATGCACTTTTTATTGTAAATATCTTTAGCTATACCATATGGCCTTTCCATCTTATGAATCCTTCCTTCTATAGCAGATTTTTCCAAGCCATTCTCTTGAATTATCTCTCCTAGATACTTAAATTTTCGAACCCTCTCTATTCGACCAATATCTGTTACCAGGAATTTTGGCGTGTTTTTAATGTTTGTGAGAAATTTGTTTTTTTCTGCAGAAATTCTTAAGCCTGTTCTATTGGCTATGTCCTCTAAAAAATTAACTTACTGCTGTTACTGCAGATGTAAGATGTTCAGAAAGTAGGCTATACCAAAGTCATCTGCGAATGCCAAACAGTTTATTTCAACTTTTTCCATTTTTATTACTTACAAGTTCTCAGTTTTAACCCGACCATTTGGCATTTGTCCGTCCATCTGTTTGGGGTATGTCTCACGATAACCTTTGAATCCACCAACCGATGTTCGTAAAACGTGGCAAGCGTGTCCATAATTTTACCCTACAGAAGCCTACCGATTTTGTGACTGATCACCTCCAAAACGAGCGGGCGGGATAAACAAACTTGAGGGGGTCAAAACTGTGAAAAAATCGAAAAAAGCCACATGCGTATCAAAGTAAAGAGAATTTTAATAACAGTCTGAATATAGTGTTCATTTTTGAAAATTAAAAAAATATGGACATCAGGTACCAGAAAGTGAGTGAAAATTGTAAAAAAAGGCGCAAAAGAACACGTGGAGTATCAAATTAAAGAGATTTTTATCAAACATTTAAATTTAGTGTTAAGGCTTCGAAGATTCAAAAATTTTTGATCCGACGGCCTAAAAAAGGTATAAAAAGTTAGAACATTTTTTTTTAAATCCAGCAGGGTGACAGATAAAAGGAACTTAACCCATATCTGAATTTTTAGTTTCTATTGTGTTAGTTTGCTCTACAATTGTTATACTACTAAAGAAATAGTAGAGTACGGTAATACGGGGTTTGTAATTGTTACCATAATAGAAACAATTATCTAACTTCGAAATTTCGTAAAAATAAATGTACTTCGTTCGAAATAGTGAGTGACTTATCCAGTTCAGGTTATACAATAATAAAATTCTACTTATTAGTCATAATCGCCACCACTCCAAGGACTAGGCCTTAGACCTGTTCCGGAACCCATTTCCTCCTCGGTCTACCGACATCTCTCTTCCCAGTAGGGTGATAACCCAAGGCAGCCACAGGTAGACAGGCATGCGATTCAAGTGTTCACACCATCTCCTTCTGTGGCCCTCAGTCTTCTGGTGCAATGATACAATGTTTAAATCGCGTCTAATATCCTCGTTCCTTCTACGATCCAAGAGAGAACAACCTTACGTCCCCCTCTGAGAAATTTCATTTCGGCTGCCTGAATCCTCTGCTCGTCCTTTGCACGTTACCAAGAGTCCATGTCTCACTAGCATACAAGAATGTGCGCAATGTAGCATACACCCACAATTATTATAAAATTTCATTCGGGTATCGTTCCGTGTTTTATTTTTCAGGTACCCATGAATCGGTCCACAGATGCGTCTAAATTTTGTTAGCTCACTATCCCAATCAATTCTACTTATTAGTGAAGCAGCAAATTACCGTTCATCTTTCGCGTTTTCCTCTCTCGCTTGTTCGTCACATGCGTTGCACGTTCGTTATGAATGAATCAATTGCATTTCGAGTTCCGTGACGCACAAAGGAGCTTCAATTACAAAATTGCATGATTAAAAAAAAAACATCAAACCTCGTATTCCTTACTGACGTTGTGAATGTTGACACATCAAAGCTGAGGGAAAGGGAACAGATCAGCTCGGTTTATCGAACTGTGATCAGCGCGGCAGATTTTGTGACGTCTAATATACAGGGTGATTCACGAAGATATGCAGACTTTAGGAGCTCATTCTACATGTAAAAATAAAGAAAAAAGTTCATATAAATATAGGTCCGCAAACGCTTCGTTAGCGAGTTATGGCTAGCCAAATATTTAACCCTGATTTCAGCTACTCTGGTCATATTAGGCCGTACTGAAGTTCTACGAACCCAAATTAAGGGACAAACTTGATGGTTTCATATAGTTTTTGACCTGAAAAATTGAATAACATAAGTCCCAGAATTGTAACTTCAATAATTTTTGGGAAAACTGGTGAAAAACGCAAAAAATCGCATAACTCGCTAACGAAGCGTTTGCGGACCTATATTTTATATGAACTTTTTTCTTTATTTTTACATGTAGAATGAGCTCCTAAAGTCTCTGCATACCTTCGTGAATCACCCTGTATATTGCAGCAGCTACTGTACCCCATAAAAAGTAACCTGGAGACACGGTTTCAAAACTAACTCTGATAATTAGCAACGAAGTAACCTCAGCTTTCTTAGGTGAATGAGGTAGGCCACTCGACGACCAGAATGCGGATGGGAATTAATTTTTGTTTATCCTGAGGGAGAAATGAATTTCGTCCGCGCGTTTGGCATAAGTTTGCGTGACGTAACGTCTGTGTTTAAAACACGTGCACCGCGAGATAATTTAATTAAGTTAGGCAACACTTCCTGTGCGTGTCAGTTTGGTGTTGCTGCCTGCCCCCTACCTACTTGTTGCTGACATCCGTAAAGAAACGCTTTCTGACAGCCACCACCCACTTTTCGCCCTCATTAACCGCACGCGAAGTTTCGTGCTGCAAACCAAACCGTCCACAACAACAAAAACCAACAAGCAGCTGCAGAGTTAACGGAAGCGCGTACCGACGTAAAGTCATCGTAACAAAACAACCATGTGAACTGACTTAATCAAATGACTTTCAACTGCCATTGAAGCCACTTTATTGCCAACCGATAAATTAATTCTAATAATAAATTTTTAATAGTAAGCTAACGAAATTTAGAATAATCTGTGGAACGATTCATAGGTACTTGAATGATAAAAAAAGGAAGTATACCTGTCCTGTATGTATAGGACAGCTGCATAGCCGTCCCCACATTCCAATATGGTGGTGAGACATGGACTCTTGGTAAAAGGGATGTAGAGAGGATTCAGGCAGCTGAAATGAAATTTCTAAGAGGGACGCAAGGTTGTTCTCTCTAGGATCGGAAAAGGAACGAGGGTATTATATGCGAATTAAACATTGTATCGTTATACCGGAAGATTGCAGACTACAGGAGGAGATGGTGAGAACACTTGAATCGCATGCCTGACATCCGCCTACCCATGTCTGCCTTTGGTTATCACCCTACTGGCAAGAGGGATGTCGGTAGACCGAGGATATGGTTTCCGGAGCAGGTCTAGGGCCTAATCCTTGGAGTGCTGATCATGATGACAATACGGTTTTAATAATATTAGTGTTAATAACAACAATAACAATAACAATAATAATAATAATATTAATAATAACAACAACATTACGTAATTACGTAACGCTCGGCAGGGGCGCAGTTTCGTGAAAGTTGTACACGTTTCTCGGCCAGCCGAGCAGGTGCAGTGTCTGAGTCAAGGCCGCGCAGCAAATACTCTCTAGACTGTTCGAGTACTTCTACCTACGCTAATTAGGCTCTGGCACGCCGCCAAAAGAATGGAAAAATGGAAAATTGTTCTGGAACATCTGCAGGCTATGTATAAGGAACAGTGGCCGGCTTAGTGAGTCAGCTACACGTGGCGAGATTGTAGAGTGCGGATCAAGTGGTTGTTGCCGATTAGTGGGAAGTGATTATTGCGTTTGAATAGTGTGGAACTGTAATAGATACAATACTTGCGGTAGAATACAATGGAAATCACTCGAAACGGCAAAATAACAATGACATCCAGTGGTATGGGGAAAAGAGATAAGGTCACAAAATGAGAGATAGAAGGGCAGTGGGGACCTTGTGACCCCTAGCGGGCGCGTTCCTTGGGTGGCGAATGTAGGATCTCACCAGATGTGGTGGAGTGGTCCGAATAACCAATAAGGGCCCGTAGACCAACAAGGAGCCCAGCTTCTGGGGGCCTGAAAATACTGGAACACCCTCTCTCCAGGGGGATATAAATATGAAAGGCCCAACCCATCAGGGTAACAGGGTGAAGGCCTCAACGGTGGGGTAACAGACCAGCGGAAGAGGCAACCCTCCAATTAGGGACAGAATAATTGGCAGCAGGTCTGAAGGCTGAGAGGAGGCAACTCCTCCATTAGACTTTCCTGACGACAGGTTGGTTCCCTGTCCCTTGGAAAAATATCAAACTCGAATTCTCCACACGGATGAAGATAGAATACCAGTAATTGTAAACATGTACAAACCTTCTGGAAGAAGGGGTGTAGGAAGACCAAGAAAGAAATGGATCTGATAATGTGAAGTAGGAACAGGCACATTGCCCAATCCCTGAAGTGTAGAAGAGGAAGACACAGTGGAACAGCAATTGTTGGGAAAGCCATCTAACACAGCAGGTTATATCGAACTAGGTGCAGACTGTTAATTCCGATACCAAGACATTAAGGATTTCTCCTCTAAACTCAGACTCGCCGTTATGACTAAATTTATATTACGTAATGTGAATTCAGCCCACCGCATTAAGTAATAAACTGCTGATCATCTTCAGCGTTGTGTTGTAGTGTATTTGCACTTTAACACGAGTGCGTGCCAAGCAATAATTATTGGCGATACCAGATTATTATTGGTGGTTACAGAGTAATTAGTTTCTGCGGCCCCGGCCAATAGCAGTGGCGTAACACCGGCCGACCCTTGTTACTCCATAACTACCCTCCCTCCACCCAACTCACCCCTGCGGGATTACAAACTCGCTTCTCTATACATATATATTACTTAAGTTGGCTAACACGATCGTTTTCAGCGATATTTAGTTTTCGACACCTAGCAATTCCTGTCGAGTTGAAAAATTCCATTCATACTAAACCTAACTCATAGGCCTATACAGCTACCAGAACAATTTGCATGTAGATTGTTATACAACTTTTTAAAGTTATATAAAACAAGCTGACCTACAAAAAAATATAGCCTATAATGATGTAAGGAATGAGTTTTCTTTTTAATTATTTTGTTTTAATGAATTATTACTGTTATTATATTATTTCAATTGAAACTTCAAGAATATCAGGTCCCACGAACAGCGGTAATCCGGTCGAACCAATTTCTAAACAAGTGAAGCTAAGGTGCGCCTATACAAAACAATAACAAAATCACAACAAACATTGGAAGCGACCGAGATTAAGACGTTAAAGAGGATACCGAATCTGAGCCACTACTCGACAGGGAGTAAAGTGACGACAGCAGAGAAAATATAAATGACCGGGTCCAGAGACGAAGGGAAGATGACATACGTATGTGGAGAGAATGACCGCAGACGAAGTTAAAATAGTTACGGGGAATATAGTTGCCACAAAACGAGAAGTAGAGGTCAACTAAAAGAAATGGCTCGACGTTTTGGTGGAGACAGGCCATGGGTTTACATGAAAGCAGAAGATGAAGATTATTCTGTTACATAATTCTATTCCGTTCTTAAGATGCTCGCATGATTGATGTCTCTTTGTAGATTATCTTAGCTAGCTACTAAAAAACTTGGACATTGGTACGGTTTTAAGACTTTTGTGTCTGTGAAGTTAAACGCCCATCGGCACTTTCAACTTCTTTACCTAAGTTATATCAATCAAATATCATACCAGGGGCGTATTTACGGGGGGACCGGATTTCCCCCGCCAGAGGGTCGTTAAAGTTGATATGGAATTTTTTTGTAATCTCTTAGTTTTTATTGTTTTTTAATTATTTTTCATCTGTGTTCGGTAATACAGTACTAACTATTTTTTTAAGCGTAGAATGAGCGTTATAACACACCATTTCCGTATATGTTTGTAACATGAAAGATAAGATAACCTATTCAGTGACCCAGGAAGAAGTTGTTAATGGAATGGCCGAAAAACCAAGGCGAATTAAATGTTAAAACATTTTCAAACAGTGTGTCCTTTTGTGTAAGGTATATATAAAATTTCTTGGTTTACTTTTTTTAAGTTAAAAGTGTAGTTAGCATTTTACTAGCATTTTACGGTATCCTGTAACGTAATCAACGTTTCGACAGTACGTACGTTTATTGTGTTATTTCAGTTTACTTTAATGGGATTGATTTCAGGATGTTATCATACGTTTTTCACCAACTTTAAAGATTATAATATTGATTACTTTTAACATGTTTTTTCTTTTATATCAAGCCGACACGACGGACCTCCCCACCCCCCCCCAAGACCAAATTCTAGATACCTAGATACTCCACTGTAACATATAACACCTAAAAAACAAATAACAGACAAGGTTACTGATGACTGATCACAGCTTGTCTTACTATATGTGAGTAATAAAAATATATATTGTTCTTTAACATTAATTCCGTAACTTCCTGCATATTAGATCTTAAAACTATAGCAATCTATCTGTACAGACTTTTTACAACTCGAGTAAGATGATTCGGAAAATGTCTCTCCTTCGATACCTCCCCACACTCCGTATCACAGCACTCCAGCAGAAGCTATGGTATAATTATTATTATTATTAATGATGTACGGATACGACGTGAATTAAAAAAATATTTGCAGCAAATGACAAAATTCAATAACACAGGAGCATGTCAGTCTTATGGAAGATACCGGATTACCAAATTCAGCCACATGATCCGCTTTGAAGACAGGACAAAAGGCGCCCGAGGAAACGAGACAGTACGCATGCTCTAATGTTAATTGCCGAGAAGGTCACATGCCGCGTCGAAGATAATAATGATAATGACCTTGCTTTATTTTATTTACCATGTAAAGAACAAACAACATATTAGAATATTATTGAGGTGGCTCACTTACTAACACAGGCTTAATCACATATCACGCGTTCCACTTATTAGGCAAATACACATAATCAGTGGCGAAGCGTGACAAAATAATTTGGGGAGACATTGTCTACCTTGTCTCACCTGACGGTTCGCCACTGTACACATTGACAAGTAGAATTTATATTCCTTATGTACGTGTACGTTTTCGAGACGTGGTACTGGCGGAGGACCTTAAGAATACCGTGGACAGAAAGAGCGACTAGTGTTGAGGCACTGAACTGAATAAAGTGAATGAAATACGGATTCTTATAAAATCATTCTTGTTGTTGTTGTTGTTCTTCTTCTTCTACTACTGCTACTACTACTACTACTACTACTACTACTACTACTACTACTACTACTACTTCTCTACGTGAAGGTACAGGCCTACAGTCTGTTTCGCATACACTGAAGCCATCTCTTCCTTAGTCTATCTATATCTCGTCTTCCTTGAGGTTAGTATCTTATTACTTGTTTAGGTAGTCTCATCTCTTCCATTTTCTCGACGTGCTGTCTCCATTTTATTTATTTGTCCTTCCCATATTCTGCTGGCCACAGAATATAATTTTAACTCGGTTCTTATATAGTCATTTCGTATTCGATCTCTTAGGATGATATCTTCATAAAATCATTGCGGAAAGGAAAAACTTCACGGTTGGTCATGTAATACGCCAGTCAAATTGGTTCATAACCCTGATCGGGGGAATGATTGAGGGGTGTCGTGAGAAATGAAGGTCCGGACAGGAGTACACGGATGAGATAAAAGAAGGAGGAAGGTATGTGGTAATTGAGACACTGACTTCGGAAGAGAACACGTTTAAAACCCACGGAAAGGAAAAACTTTATGGTCGGTAATCTAATACGCCATTCAAAGTGGTTCGCCACGTTCATCAAGGGAACGACTGAGGGTGTTTTGAGAGGTGAAGGTCCGGTCATGAATATATGGATGAGATAAAAGAAGGAGGAAGGTATTAAGACACTTGACTTCGGAAGGGAAGAAATTGCAAATCCACCATCCTCAGGTTTGAAGAGAAGAAGACAACGATGTGTATCTGCTCACAATTATAAACCTATTACCGTTTATTGAAATCCAGCTTCTAATCAAAGCTTCAGAAAACCACGTCACGATTATAACGGCGCTACTGTTGAAACAGGCAATTAACTGTTGACATTTTTACGGCAACTGAAATCAGAAGTAGTTACATAAAGCCGGCTTAGCAGCTGAAAAGGAGAGAGAGTAATATAATTGATTCATATTCAAAAACGACTGAGAAACGAGTTTAGCTCTCGGAAAACGAGAGGATTTACTCTTGTTTGAAAAAGAAGAAAAACAGAGCAAATAAATAAATAATTAGTACTGTTCGCTTCTGTTGTTGCAGAGTTTGCACCATTAAACGCGTATTGGAAGAGAGAGACGAGAAATCTGTTATAGCACTAAGTCAGCCAACACACCGTTTTCATAACTTTATCGAGAGCAGCGAATACGGGTTTTAACGACGACGACGATGCGAACTTGAAAGTTTGCAATCAGAAAGAGAGAAACGGAAAAATTAAAAAGGAAAATAATAAGTGTATAACGGTAGACTGAACTATTGGCTGGAATAAAGTCTGAGCAATGGAACTCGAACGCTAAAAACATGTTTACACAAATAATTTAATCGATCAACACGCTCTGTAGAAACAGAAAAATATTTGTAACAAAACATTAGCAAAGAAAGAATGTTATCTTTGAACATAGTGTCCGATGTCTGAAAGATATTTATATAATAGCCGTAATTAATTGTGTTCCATTTCAGCGTACGTACGAATACGAAAATTGTACATCCTGAAAATTTGTAGAAAGAAACCTGTACAACAAATTTGTCATTTTAATTACCTGAGATGTGATATAACATACCAGAACGACATTGACTCGAATAATAAGTTCGGAAAATTTAGAAGCACAAATAACGTCTATAGATGTGAGAAATATTTAAAAGAGAAAGGCTAGCCGTTCTGTACGCAAGAGAAAACCACGAATAAGGAAGAAATGAAGGAAGAAAATATTAATTCAAGGAGCTGAAATTACATTCTTAAGAAGTAGTCAAGGATGTTTCCACCTAAATCGGGAACGAAGTTAAGACATTAGAAGAAAATTGCAAAGCACAACATTGCAGAAGTTCAGGAACCATATAAGGATATGGTGTAAATATTTGGGCCGCGTACCAGATAACAAGATTACCACTGAGTCTTGTGGCATGCGACTATTGGAAAATGCGATGCTTGTAGACCTAAGAGAGATGGATGGGTTCCGGACAAGGTGAACAGGGGTTGACCCTTGGATAAGTGTTGAACATAATTATTTCAACGTTAACCTTAGCATAAGTATTACTTTATATTTTTTATCTTAAAATTAAATGTTTAAAAAATTATACGAAGTTTTGAGGGTTGTGAAACACCTGCAATAGACCTAGTTGTACGAGCGAAGCCAGTCTCAGTTTTATCTCGAGCGTTTGCCATTTTGTCTATCTGTCTGTTTGGGGTATGTTCGGTATGAAGTCAAGGAGATAAAGTCAAGGAGATGAAGTCAAGGAGATAAAGTCAAGGAGATAAAGTCAAGGAGATAAAGTCAAGGAGATAAAGTCAAGGAGATAAAGTCAAGGAGATGAAATTACATTTTTAAGAAGTAATCAAGGATATTTGCACCCAATTCGGGACAGAAATTAAGAGATTAGAAGACAGTTGAAAAGCGCAGAAGTTCAGGAACCGTAGAAGGGTATGGTGCAAACTTTTGGACCGCATATCAGATAACAGATTACCACTGACAGTCTTGTGATGTGAAAGTATTGGAAAGTGTGATGTTGGTAGACCTAGGAGAGACGAGTTACGGAGCAGGTAAACAGGGTCTAATCCTTGGATGACTGTTGAACATGATGGTTTCAACACTGGTCTCAGCTCAAATATTACTTTATAGTAAAGTACTTAATATGCTTAGACAGCCGGAGTCGATGTTGTTAAAATTCATTCCCGGGCTGTTTGGCCGTGGTCCATTGTTTTCAATTAAAACAGACGTTTCGGCAGTACCATTGACTGCCATCATCAGTTTAAATTCGAGCTTCGCTAACGAAGGGTGATAGACGTTAGTAACCACAGTACCGTGGTTAGGGCTCGAATTTACACTGATGATGGCAGTCGATGGTACTGTCGAAACGTCTGTTTTAGTCAAAAACAATGGACCACGCCCAAACAGACCGGGAGTGAATTTTAACAACATTACTTTATAGTTCTTTTAATTTATATTTGAATGTTTAAAAAATGTACCGAGTTTTGTGCAATGAGCAACATTTGAAATAGACCTGATTGAACGAGCCAAGCGGGTTCTCAGTTTTAACTCGACCGTTTGGCATTTGTCTTTCTCTGTTCATCTGTTCGGGGTGTATCTCATTATAACTTTCGAACTCGTCAAACGATTTTTTTTAAACTTGGCATGCGTGTTCACGTTTTTCCCCTACAGAACGATATTTTTATTAATAGCTATCCTTCTAAAAATATGGCGCGGGAGGCGAAACTGTAAGGGGGTTGAAATTGTAAAAAAATCGCAAAGGCCTACGTGGGATACCCAATCGAAGGAAATTTTAACCACAGTCTGAATATAGTGTTCATTTTTGAAAATTAAACATTTTTGGGCGTCAGGGCCCAAACAAAGGTGAACGTTTTTATAAAATCGCGAAAATTCATACGGGGTATAAAATAAAAAGAATTTTAACTAAAGTCTGAATATAATGTAGAGTTTTGAGAAATTCAAAATACAGTGGAACTTGCTTATAACGAGCTTCATGGGACTGGACAAATTTGCTCGTTAAAACCGGGTGCTTGCTACATGCGAGTTGTCGACTCGCAAACCTACATTTTTATACCGTGTTTATCGAACACATAACAAAAAAAGTCTACTACAGAAGAGCCTTTGTACAATAAAATTTTGACATGTTTACATTCTACGCTAAGTGAAATTTATACCCTAACATTCTTTACTGAATATTGGCGTATAGTGCATTCCAGAAATACAGTAAAAGTAACTGTGTAGTAAAAACATACAAAAAATCAGCCGGCTATCTGGCAAAAACGCAAAACTTTACATGCCACATGTACAACATTTATTTTTAAATTACAATAAAATTCGCTCTAATTTATTTGCCTTTGTCTTCTCCGTTCTAAATGGAATCGACAAAATTATATTTTGCACACAGAACTTAATTAACTTTAAAAAAGACATCTATTTTTGTTTGTTTAATAATTTTGCATCTATAGTTATCAAAACAATTTTTCAATTTATTTAAATATTCCACGAATTCATAACTTACATTATTAGTTTCACTAATTGCGTTAATGATTTTAAACGAATGTTTAAAATGCTCCATTGTAATGAACTTTTTTAGACCTTAACGCATTAACAAGCCTGCGATAAAATGCTCATTATAACCAAGCCTCTAATGCGTTTGTACTCGTTTAAAACGAATTTAATTATCATTACTAAGATACAAAACCAAACAAATCTTGTAATTTTGCTCGTTACATCAGAGTTCTCGTTATAAGCGAGCTCGTTATTCGCGAGTTCCACTGTATTAAGACCCCAGGGCCTAAAAAAGAGATCACAGATTTGATAAAAAAATGAGAAAATGCAACAGGGTATCAGACTTGTAACCCAAATCCGTATGTTTATAGTGTTTAGTGTTTATTGGATGATTGTATGCCCTACAATTGTTACATTTCTAAAGAAACACAACAGTAGAGTAATCTCGGCATTTTTGTAATTTTTCCCATAATTGAAAATCGAATTATCTAAAGTCGGAATTTATGAAATAATAAATGTACTTCGTTTAAAATAGTGAGTATATATTAGTTGACAAGTTTAATGTTTGTATTATAGTGAATAATTATTTTAATCATATACTGCAGCAGTCGGCAACCCTGCGCCCGTCGATAAGGATTGACGCGCCCGCGAACCAATGTGTAAGTTTCTTTTCTTATGAACGATGGATCACACCCGCATTGTAGCTGCTTTGAAGTACTATATTATAAAATAGTAAAAGCATTTACCAAACCATGATTTTCGTTTAAAGTTTCGTTACTTTTAACGTGCGTGTGCATGATGACAACAAATTGTTGATGACCTATTCTTAATGTGAAAATTGTTCACAAATTTGTATGAAAAATACTGTAAAGCATTTTTTGATTCGGTGTTCCACGTCGCTAAATATAAGCGGAAGTGTATTACGAAGCGATAGTTAATGTTGTAACGTCCGGTTATTGAGGGGAGGTGAAGAGTCCTATACTGCCCATGTTAAATTGGCAAGATTTAGGTACATTTTTCTCAAAAATGTTTTAAGCTAGAAGATTAAAATTTTGTATGCTTATTTACTCATATTATTTGTATTTTCTGTAGTCAAATCGTACTGATATCTAAAATAATAAAACGTTCTAAATTTTTACTTTTAAAATCTTTTTTATTATAAAATTTCTGATATATATTTTCTTTTTTAACAAACATTTCTTTACCTAATACAATTATTTTACTGCAGTAGCCTGACACGATTAAGTATAATATGCAGTAAAAATTTCAAACAATATATTTTTTGGTTCATGAGATAAATGTACCGTAGTGTTAAAAAAACAAGTTTTCCGGAAAATCAAGAAAAACAAAATAGTATACATTTTGTGTGATGTTATTTAAATTTACATACATCTAAAATGCACCTGGATCCTCACTTTTAAGTCTTCTCCTTCTCTTGTTAATCCTTGCTTCCTTGGTCATTTCCTTTGCTGATAACTCCGCTTCCGCAACCGCTACTGGTCAGCCTTCTTGAGTGCTTTGAGTGTGTTTACACCATAGTCCGTAAAGTCCAGCTGGTTAAACACTTCCAATCGTCCAATATTTCCATCACTAAATGTAATTAAAGAGTTATAAGCCCCAACCTCCAATGTCTTTCTCCCAACAAATACATTTTTTGGCACCCTAATCCACAGTACATTGTTGACGACTCATTCACGTTTTGCGTTTTGCCATGAAGGCACCTTTTCAGTAGGTCTGGATTGGCCAGTGCTCTAGATACTGGTTCTGTGGCCTCCATTATAATATATACTATAATAGATGTAACAATATTTTGTATAAAATTAGTTAGGTATAATAATAAATGCAAGTTTTCGCCTAATTTCAAAAATGCTAAAAACACTGCTCCAAAAACTGCGTGCAGCACAATTTTCTAAATTAAAGTAAAAATATTCTTAACAATAAAAACCCCATGGTTTCGATATCAAACTGTGTAGAAAAGTCAGTATATTAATATAAGCTAATAAAACATTTGTAAAATTTTTACCGCACTGACCCTTGAACTCGCCTTGAACTCTGCACGTTTCTATTAGGCTATAAATGCGGGCGAGTTTATGTATCTGCACATGTGTGCATATAAACGCACGACTTTACTATTAATGGCAAACAAAACTACACAAATCGCTTTGATGTGAACTGGCGGATATATTTGGTCGATGACAAGACAGATGGCAGTCTGTGATCAACATTCAGCGTAGAAGACAAACGCCGGCGCGTTAAAACGGTCGCGCCCTCCGGCCTCGCTCCGTATCACACCCGCTTTCAAGAATACATTATGTATACGACGCCCATAAATTCACGTCGCTTATGATGGGCACGCATGCATAAAAATGGCACTTTTTCAGACGCGTTTGACATGTACACCCCAAACACGAGTAAAATACACCGCCAAAGCCTACTTCAATATGCCCAACTCACTCACTCCACCCTTTCATCGTTTTTTTTTAAAGAATTTTCTTTTCAAAGAAGGATTCATCAGGGCATGTACATATAGTCCTATATTGTGTGTGTGTGTGTGTGTGTGTGTGTGTGTGTGTGTGTGTGTGCGGGGGCTGCGCGTGCGCGCGCGCTTTTAAATGTTTAAATAACGTTCCACATGTTTTAAAGGAACGTTAAAGTTAAAAACGTTAAATGTTAAAGGAACATTTTTAAAGGACAATATCTGAGTTAACGAGTAAGATCATCATCATCTTCTTCTTAACGGTTTTAGGCTTTAGCGGCCTGTTCCTATTCCACAGTCCACCTTTTCTTAGGTCTAGCAACTTTTCTTCTGCCTCTAGGTTTGCAATCTTTTACGGGTAAGATTTTTACGTTTAACCGTATATAAAGTTTAATAAAAAAAAAACTATGCGTTTTTATTCATTTATTTTTCTCATAAATGTGAGTTATAGTTTTATATACATTTGCGAAGGAGTTGGGAATACCGACAAGAGACGCCACTCTTTACAGTCTGAGCTTCGCGGATGATCAGGTGATGATCGCGCACGATGAGGAAGACCTCTTTTTTTATGTTAAGAAAATTACGAAAAAACATATAAAGAATTGGCTGGGAAGGGCTGGAAATAAACGTTGATAAAACTGAATGTATGACAACAAGAGGAGATAAGGCCACATAATGTGGAAGCGGGCGATGGACAAGAAGTTATTGGGACGAGGAAATTCAAATACTTTTACGTTTATGGTAATCAAGCACAGCTAAAAAGTCAGCCATTTCAAATATCTCGGCTGTGCAGTAAGCTATGTATCTGAATATGATATAAGAGAGAAGATAAATAAATATGTGTACAATTCATAGAAATCTTACAAATAAAACAAGACGCAGCACAAGGATTAAATTTTATAGATAATTGCAATACCCACATTGATTTACGCGAGTGAGGCGTGCGTCATGACGAAAAAGGGAAGCGGTAAGATTCAGAGTGCTGAAATGCATTTTCTTCGAAATAATTTTAATTATACATTGCAAGATAGAATAAGAAATGAAGATATCAGAGCAGAACTCGAAGTAAAGGATATAAATGAAATTATATCAATTTACAGAAGACAGTGGTGGGATCATCTGCAAAGTATGACAGAGGATCGATTGCCGAAAGCGGCACTGAACTATAAAGCCAATGGTAGAAGAGACGTGGGTCGTCCGAGGATGAGATGAGTGCCGATACAGGTTTATATAACCTAATCCTTGAAGAGGCGAAGAAGAAGAAGAAGAAGCTAACCAAGCACGTGACAACAGAACCGAGATAAACATCCTATTACATCAAACAAGGACGCGCGTTAGACTCCTCAGTTCTATACTCTGCGACAGGCACATTACAAGACATACCAAAGAAATGATATTCAATAGTATGGTGCGTACTATAATGACGCTCGGGACGGTAAACTGGGACATAAACATAAGGTATACAGAGAAAGTAACGGGGACGGAGTTGGGCTATGGGAAGGCGGGGCTTAGACTGTCAAGAATGGACAGGGTCGCCAAGACGGAGAATGAAGGTGGAAAACATTTTGCTCAGTTATACTGAAAAAAAGAAAAGACTTAATTTGGTATAGACACAAAAGGAGAGCTGGAGACGACAGATGGATAGCAATGAGTAAGCCTTTGGGGGGAAAAACAAGAGAGAGACCTCGAAGGTCCTGGAGAGATGAAGTCGATGAGTTGTCAGTATTTAATTGGGTAGATTGAGTAATTTGAATATACCATGATCCCCATTGGGCATGTGAGTAAATGTGTGTGTGTGTGATAAATACTTGCGTCCATTTACTTTGATCCCTGTAGCGTACAAACTATGAAAGTGATTTACGAAACGCCCTAACTGCAGGCCAGACTGTTTATGGTTAATAAGCAGACGGGTCGCGACAAAGAGAGATAAGACAAAAACCAGACAGCGCCCAGGCGGAAAAAAAAGAAAGGAATGCAAAGGCATAGAACATAGTAAGGAAGACGGAGCTTCTTTGTAGTAATGGAGGGTGGAAGAAAAAGAAGAAACGAAAAAGTCAAAGTTGAATTAAACGTCGCCACGGCAACGAGACCCAAGCAGGGGAAACAGCTGGCGCGAATTATTACAGCACAATAAATGTAACAATTTGCAACGACTTATTATTGTTGCTCCGGGATTACAATCTTAGCGAACGCGTTGTTATTTTAATAAACGCGAACGTCTGTGTGTTTGAATTCCCACGCGATATTATTTATTATGAAGTGTACAGGTAGGCCTACATTGTCTCCCCCGCTCTTTGTTAAACGTTTATGTAATATACATCGGTTTACAACATTCTGAGAAATTTCTGATCCCAACCTTCACTTTTCAGCCGTCCACAGATCTTCTCTACCTGCCTGTCTGTCTGTCTTTGTCTCTCTCTGTCTCTGTCTCCCCCCCCCCCGTTTCTTTGCTGACACTTTCTCAACAACGTCTCATCAGTCTATCCCGTTTTCTCCATCTTTTTGGTGTCCATTTTCATTTTCTTTTCGGCAGATACTCGTCTGTCATCCACTGACTATACCAAAATTGTTTAATTAATACATCTGTGTCAGTGGTTATAATCACAAACAGAAATACGGTAATACTGTTGCACACCACTATCGAAAGAATTCCCGATTAGCTCATCATAATTATTATTCCGGCTGTACAATGTTTACACATTTTTCGGAACCAAAGATTACAGAAGTGATTGAATTCTCATCTTCCACTGCTGCTTGTCCATCCAAAGATCTTCAATTTCTCGTTCCCTCAATATAGTCTGAATTTCTTCTGTCCAGGTGATAGGTGGTCTTCCTCTTTTCCTTTTTCCTGGTGGGTTCCATTCCATAACTCTCCTTGGCAATGTTTCCTGTGCCATTCTTTTCGTGTGTCCATACCACAGTAATTTCTTTGGATGAAATCAACAGTTGAATTTTTCACGTTCATTCTGTCCTTAATGACTTCACTTCTAATTTTCTCGCGTCTGGATACTCTTGCCAAACGTCTCCAAAAGTCCATCTCTGCTGTCATTAATTTTGTCCTTGTGTGTTTATTAGTGGTCCAAACTAATAAACTTTGTAGGAATTTCATAACAAAGAAATTAAAGAGGAGGAATTTTTTAGAAAACTTGTTTATGTTTCCTGTCGAACTACTAACGCACACAGCCACTCTTCAGCTGAACACGTTAGTATATTAACTATTTTTAACGTAGGCCACTGAAAAATTCAATTGTTTAATTTTATACTTGACTGATGTTTATTATTTATTACAAACATATTAAATACTTGCTCTGTTTACGTTATAAATAACAAAGCCTAAGAAACAGTGTTTTTTTTTTTTACGGCTAACACGAATGTTACTCGCGTTACAAATGTCTATAACGTAGTTTGTAGACATTTGTAGATAACCTATCACTGTAAAAATGTTTAATTGTGGTATTTAATGATAATGTGATGTACGCATTTAAAATATACACACACTTATTGCTTACTATTGGTACCTATTCATTTCTATTGTAGTGTATTCATTGTTCATAACCTAAAGACACCATACATATGATTCTGGTGACACCAGACAATCTTAACATTCAAATCTAAACTCAACAGTAGCCAAACACATAAAACAACAGTCTTGTGAATATTTAACCGTATTGAAAACATGCAATGATGAAATAACATCTAATATATATATATATATATATGTATATATATACAATACCGAATATACAAACATGTAAAAGAAGAGGGCCACGAAAGTCTATTGAACATCGTGACGGACTTCAAAAGTCGAATCACATTTGAGATATTGCGGCAAAATGAAAATCAACATAATCAGCTGATATAATATATAGACCTGAATGTAAACATAAACACTCCGCAACAAAGATCAGTTCTCGAGAAACTTTGAACACAAACGTACGTTTCACGATCATCAATCAGTGTTTCCGAATTCGATTTCGGTAAATAGTATCTGTTTCGGAATATCGTGACTGCGAGTGCATAGTGTAAATATCCTGACGATGGTCTATGACCGAAATCGATAGAAATTAAGAATGTGAGTAATTTAAAACTTTATTATAAATCATATCCATGGTATCTTTAGGTTATGAACAATGAACACACTACAATAGAAGATTGTAGTATTTAATTACTCATGTGTGATATTAGTGGTGTTTAAATTAAATGTAAACAAATTTAACTAAAATAAACATTTATTGCAAGTAATTTTCGTCAGCTGTTTGTTGTAATAAAGTTTTTAGAAAGGAAGACTGAATTCACAAAAACTACCTTAGCCTGTTGAAGTGGGAATATATATTGATATACGGGGTTATTCTTTGTTTACGGGGCGAGCGCGCGTGTGAATCGGAGCGTAGAAAAAAGATGTTGCCATTTGTATGAGGCGTGGGTCGATAATGAAGACCATAGGGTAACACAACACGAATGAAGCTCGATCCATCAAGGAAAGGCTTTTTCGATATTGAATGAACCCAAACCACACCAAAACGGCGGTAGAGCAATGTCATACATTGACATTGGGGCGTCCTTGACAGATGCGACGATATATTATTCCCGCCCCATATATATACACATTTCACCTATACATATATCTTCACGCTTCACTAAATTATATCAAATACGCAGGAGAAAGTAGATCAACCTCTGTGTTATATTAAACCACATTTGTTACAGCTACTCAGATAGGTTTCCTCGTGATCGCTTTATGTTAGACTTAAATCTGAGTGACTTCGGGAATACAGCTTAACAAATCGGTTTGTATGGGGTTCCCTGCTACATGCAGATGACATAGTTCTTATTCTAGAAAATGAGTATGATTTACAAAGAGCTATGTTTCAATTACAAGAAGTGGCAAGAGAGTACTCACTGACAATTTCAGTAAGAAAGACCAGAACCATGGCCTTCAAAACTAAATATCCAGTGAGGACTAAGATAGTTATAAATAACAACACTATAGAACAAGTGACCCGTTTCAAATATCTCGGCTGTGCAGTAAGATATGACTCTGAGTATGATGTAAGAGAAAAGATAAATAAATTTAGGAATATTTGTGGTACGATTCATAGAAATCTTAAAAATAAAACAGGACACAGCACAAGGATTAAATTTTATAAGATAATTGCAATACCCATGTTGGCATATGCGAGTGAGGCGTGGGTCATGACAATAAAGGAAAGCGGCAAGATTCAGAGTGACGAAATGCAGTTTCTGCGAAATACTTTATATTATACATTGCAGGATAGAATAAGGAATAAGGGTGTCAGAGCAGAACTTGAAGTAAAGGACACGAATGAAATTATTTCAATTTACAGAAGACAATGGTAGGGGATCATCTGCAAAGGATGAGAGAGGATCGATTGCCGAAAGCGGCACCGAACTATAAAGCCGTTGGTAGAAGAGACGTAGGTCGTCCGAGGATGAGAGGATCATCTGCAAAGGATTTGAGAGGATCGATTGCCGAAAGCGGCACTGATCTATAAAGCCGTTGGTAGAAGAGACGTGGGTCGTCCGAGTATGAGATGGGTGCCGGAACACAGGTTTATATATCCTAATCCTTGAAGAAGAAGAAGAAGAAGAAGAAGAAGAAGAAGAAGAAGAAGAAGAAGAAGAAGAAGAAGAAGAAGAAGAAGAAGAAGAAGAAGAAGACTTAAACCTACACTGGAGAATGAACCGTAAGCCGGTTGGCACCGTAAGTGATACTTGATTTAGTAGTGATCATGAATTAATAAGTAACGAAAGGTTTCAACTCCTTGGTTTGTCACAAATGACGTAATTCGTGGAGGACTTCGAGTTCTGTCTGTGTCCACCTTTGTCTGGTAGCTGGCTGTAAATCTCTTTGCTGCAGTCTACACCTCTTCCTTCCCTTACCTAAGGATCATCAGCGCCACAGAACCACCATTCCCGATCGGGATGAAACACCCTCAACTTATTAACTTGTAAATTTATTAACTTGTGCTTTTAACGAGACGAGTGACAACATGGCCCCGCACACGATTGAGTGCGATAATTTAAACGCAAATTAAATTCATCTCAGTGAATATATATGCAATGCAAACAGCTGGTTCTCTGAGTGGCGGCGGCAGGTCACTTTCCATATCGCGCTACTCGTAATAAATCACAATCGATATATCGACAGTTGACGAAATCACGTCGACTCGATGGACGTCCACTTCGCACAGCACTTTGCGTTAATTTTCCCCGGATGACGTGTCACGTGTGTGAAGTGTATTCCCCTCCACTCGCTCCCCTATTTACTGTTTTATTTTTCTCGTCTCTTGAAAAACTAGACTGAAAAAAAGAGGGTTGTGATTTTATTTTTGTTTTATCGAGTTAGACCGTGTGAAAGGTTCACGCTCTATGACAGTGTAAAAATTTACAGCTGCGGGACCGTTAACGTCTTCTCTCTCTCTCTCTCTCTCTCTCTCTCTCTCTCTCTCTCTCTCCACACATCCCACCCGGGCCACTACCTGTATATATGCGAGCGTGTGCACACAGCCAGTAGCGACAGAGTTGTTCAAAGCTAACAATCCGCCACCCACCGATCGTGCAATGCGTTTTTATCGTCTGTGTTCATGGAAAAAGTAAATTTATTTTATTTCCAGACAACCACATTACAAAATACTACTTGTTTGTGTCTATACTGCACTGCATCGTGTTCATAAAAACTGTAGTTGTTTCCACTTTATTAACTTGACAATACTTGGTGAGCTCTATTTCGACATATATATTATTACTGGTATCCAAGTCACTTTGTTATTTATAAATTAATAAATTACCTTAGATCTGTCGTGTGACTTGTTTTATTATTTAGAATTACGCGTTTCGGAACATATGTTCCATCATCAGATTTCTTTACTCAGTTGAGATCGTCAAATGCTAAAATCACAAACTCAATTGTTAATAATACATGGTCAGCCTCTATGAGTATCCGGTCAGCCTTCATACGGTGCGCACCCATACTGACATGTATTTTTATCAATTGAGTATGTGATTTTAACATTTGACGATCTCAACTGAGGAAAGGAATCTGATGGTGGAACATATGTTCCGAAACGCGTAATTCTAAATAATAAAACAAAGTCACACGACGGATCTAAGGTAATTTATTAATTTATAAATAATTCTATTTTGCTAACGATGTCTTCACGTGTACACCAGTGGATTGTTGTCACATACGATCGTAATTGCCGAAACAGAAGACTGACGGTCTTCAGTAACGGACTAAGGGTGGGGCGGAGGGGTCAGACCGCCCCGTGCCTCACTTAGTGGGGGGTCTCCAGATTTGGAAAATTAAGTTTTCTTTAGGTAAATGTTTTAATTTATTTGCAAATATTCTATTGCCACATCCTGAAACGTAACACTAGCAGAGGTCCAGGATTTAATCGATCGGTTCCAAAGATTTTTTCATATTATTTTGAAATCTACCTTACAGCCCTACCTCATACAGTGTTCGCACATAGACTATTAAAAAAAAAAAACTTATAAAGTTAAGTTTATTATTAGAAATATATTCAGACTAAAAACGAAGTGTCATTGTACCTGGCGATGTTTTCAATGTCGTTGTTTGTAAAGCGCAGTGTCTAGTGACACACAATATTCGATATCTGTGTAAGGTATTATCTTGAATTAAAAAACACCGTCCTTTACAACTGTAGTATGAACGCGACCATAAGCTGAAACGCCGGTAATCTGATAATTTCCAGGTCAACTCGAGTTTATAGTGTGTACTGGGCACTTCAATTGGGCACAGATAATCTTGTAATACCACAGATCGTGTATAATACCCGATAATCACACGGCAACGGACGCCAGATTGTTGGCGGTTTGGCGGCGGTATCAGGCAGGCTGTGTCGATAATGAGAGCAGCGCCGACCGCTAATCACTGGCATAAGCTGGCCCGTCCACCACCACACGGACACGAGCCTCTTTGTCCTCTATCGGTCTCAAGAAGGACGACCTGCCTCGGTACGAAAACGTAAACTACGGCGTGAAATACCAGACGATAACATGAATGCCTACGCTAAAAGAGATTTCACCAGTGAACAATATTTAACATTTCAGGACACCAACAATTTATTTAAAATGTCTCATAAGAATTTTTACCGAACAGTGGATAATTCGGAGTGCGGAAATCGAGTCAGTTACTAGAGTTTTCTGAGACCAAAACTAGAAAACGGCCATTTTAGAAAGTTCACCTTATTTTCAGTAAAACCGCTTACTTGAAAAAAAAAAATTTTCCAAGTACTGTTTGCAGCAATGATAAATTTGTTTTGCAGTATATACGTTTACTGTATATTTATTGTAATAGATTTAATGCAGTCTACAGCCTAAATAAGACTACTTCCATTATTTATTTTAACTTTGTATTGACAATATGAAAGTGGATTTTTATTTCAAACATTACAACAGCTTCTTATAAAGATTTTAACTACATCTAGCAAGGCAGTAATTAGACAATGAATATGTAACAGTAAAGTGTTTTTTTTTATGTGTATTACTTAAAGATAATAATTTGGATTATAAACACTAGTCTTATGAGAGGGGGGGCTCATAAAGATATCCGCCCCGGGCCTCCAGTGGTCTAAGTACGCCACTGACTGGCGTTGACAAATAATGTTCTTTAATTCGAAGAGGAACCAGGAAAATGGGGGTAAAACTTGATTGAGACAAAGGTAACGAGTCTACAGCAGACACAAATGACAATAAATGCTAGGTAAATACGAGGTAGGTAGTGTCCAAAAATATATTGCTACGTTCGTTGAGATGAAGGACAATTACTTATAACGCTTATGAAAATTCCAGATTGTCGTTCTACACGTTTCTCGACTAGCCCAGAGCGTGCAGTCGGCATCATTCGAGATTGTTCCAGATGGGACGTCTGTGTCAAGGTCGTGCGCTGGCGTAGTCTCCAGATTGTTCGAGCGCAAACAAGAAGATAACACATCCCTAACGAAGCACCCCAAGGAAACAGGACACACTTTCGATTTCAAAAACACAAAAATATTGGCACAACCAAAACATAAGAAAGTCAGACAGTACCGAGAGGCCATTGAAATATACCGCAAACGAGGGGGAGCGGTCAAGGACAGAAACGAATATACAAAACTAGCGACAACTTGGAAATTCCTAACTGACAGTTCACAAATTAACAAACAACATATGGCCACAACACACTCACTCCCACACGCCCTAACCCTCCCACGGAAAAAAAATCACAAGGGAAGCAAGATATAAAACGCGCAGCATAGTAAAATCAACATCAGTACGCCTTGAAAATGTTCCGAGATTACGGAACGAAACGTCGGCAATATAAGCATTACATACACGGATGTACCCAAAAACCTGCTACAACATATACATAGGCCTATAATCCTACCTGAAGCTGTGGTTGCAGACACACTGTATTATTTGTTTGTCTATGACAATCAAACATAAGTTAAAACATGCGGTTCTTGAGGACTGTAAAGGGTTGTACCAGGAGATATCTTATCAGACATGATCATATTAGAATGGAGCTAGACATAGCTGAAAGCTTAAATGAGAAAATCTGCCGGTACAAAACGGAGTGGCGGTTACACGTAGAGAGAGAATGGATCCAACTAGATTTTCAAGAAGAGCCCTTGACTATCATCCAAGGGGAAGAGAAGTGTGGGAGGACCCCATAAACAATGTTGGGACGACTTCCATTGAGACTGGAACAGGCCATTAGCCTAAGCCTAAGCCGTAAAGGACAACGACGGCGAGGAGTGAAATGCAGAATTATCCAAGCACGCACAGCAACTGGACGTTTGAACTCGATTCTATGCAGGAATCGGCGTATTCAATTCAGCCATGAAGGGTATTCTTCCGTAAGGATCCTAGTTCCTAGTTCCTAGTTTAAATCTAACCTCTGAAACTGCCGTAATTGTTTCCAAATTGTCAGGAAACTAAAATCTTTATTTAGTTCTAACTTTAAGAGTAGAATCAAAATACGGTCAGTTGTAAAAAGCCTGTGCAACTTTCTATAATCAATTAAATAACTGGTTATTACCTTTAACCTGAAAACAGAAAGAAAGTCTGCTTGCATGAGGAAGAGGAGAGAACGAGAGAAAGAGAGTGAGTAGACACGGGTGTAGACAAACAGACAGACAGAGCTAGATGGCGGTTAAATGTGAATTTAAATAAGCTCTTTGAGGCGGGAGAAATGAATTTTTTACTACGCTCAACGAGAGCATCATAATACTGTGAAGGGTATTTAATAAAAGGATTCGCGAAATGATGAGTGCACGTATAGGACTTACAATACTGGATGTAACACAGACAAAATTCTACAGCGATACGGACAGAGACTAGGGTTGCCAGGTGGCCGGGAAATCCGGGAAAATCCCGGAATTTTACGTCTGGTCCCGTGTCCAGTAATTACACTTTACTGTCCCGAAATTCCCGAATACTAGTTTTTTTTTCACAAAATTATGATTACGAAGCTAAACCAGAGAAGCCAACAAAGCATCCGACTGGCGCTTGAGCAATAACCGTAGAATTACCGCTGAGTCGGTAAAGGCGGGCACGCTCCCCACTCCCGCCTCCTGCACAAAGCCCGCGAGCGCTTTCTTCTTCACTCGTGTTTTGTTTTGATTCAAAGTGGACGTGTGCGGAAAAATATTTATCAATATGGAACCATTGTCGTTACCATCAACGAGCAAAAAAAGATTCACGGGTTTTAATAACAAGTGGACAAATGATCCTGATTTAAAGACTGGATAGGGAAAAAAATGAGTATACTGCAATTTGTAAAATATGCAACTCAGATATCGCCATTCAGTATGAAGGTCGCCGCGCGTTGACAGTAAGTATTTTATTTTAACGATAACAGCCGAAAATTTAAACAGAATTAAACAATTTTTCATATGCAGCCCTCATTGCCTCATTTGTAGAGCAGTCAAAGTCTGTTGTTTTTCGTGAAAATCAATTAAGGGTAGGGGGTAGTTTACCTGCAACGTTTTATATTTTAACAAGACTAATTTTTATTTATATGTCATGTGTACTGCGTTATCGGCAACAAAGATGTAGTTTCTTGTTAAAATTCCTTCCCGGTATATTTGGCATTTTCTAATGTTTTATCATAATTTTTATTCCATTGTTTTAGGTTCACGCCAATAGTATTAAACAAAAAAAGACGGTGTCAGCCAAAGTAACTTCAAAATGCATGGACAACTTTTTCATAAAAAAAGATACAAAGGAAGAAATTTTGATCTTAAGTGCGGAAGTAGAATTAATTTATCACAATGTAAAACATGGTTTGAGTTACAATAGTTTAGACTGCTTGACAAAAAATATACATAAAATTATTCCGGATAGTCAGATAACTGCAAAAATGACATGTGGACGTACTAAGGCCTCAGCAATCACACGCAATGTTTTAGGACCCTATCCGCGGGAAAAGTTAATCTCTGAATTAAAAGAATTCTATTATTTTTCAGTAGGCTCAGACGCATCGAACGTTGGCAATATAGAAACATTTCCGTATGCCGTTCAGTATTTTAACAATAAAAAAGGTATATGCCAAAAATTGTTGAACTTTTACGAAGACGCTAATGAAACATCGCTTGATATATATCAATGCCTTAAAAAAATCACTGCTGATGCCGGCCTTAGTATTAATCAAATAAGTGCATACAGTGCAGATAATGCTTCTGTAAATTACGGCATACATAATTCTGTGTATCAGAAGTTGGAAACGGAAAACGAGCATGTATTCAAAGCCAATTGTAATTGTCACATAATAAATAATTGTGTGAAGTATGCAGTGCAAGGTCTTCATGTTGACGTGGAAAGCATCGTCATGAAAATTTATAGTGAATTTAGTTCGTCAGCTTTGCAAGCAAAAAAATTAAAAGAATGCTTTGAATTTGCTCAAATAGAATATAAACAGTTACTAAGATATGTTCCTACAAGGTGGTTGTCACTTTTGCCAGCCATAGATCGATTAGTGCATAGTTGGCCGGCAGTTAAATATTATTTTTTGGAAAAAGGTCCAAATAACTGTCACAGGGTGCTATGGGAATTTATTTCTGAAGATTGCGATGATAATGAAGTGAATAATGAAGAAGAGTATAAAAAAGAAGGTATGAATGACTGTTACCTTTTCTTCTTGAGTAATGTATTGCCTGAATTTAATAAAGTGATATTGCTATTAGAAAATGATAGCTACACTATTTTGGACATTGATCATGCAATGCAAAGTCTTCTTGACCAATTAAAAAACAGGCTAGCTGATAAAGTCAGAGGCATTTTTAGAAACCTTACAGAAAACCAAAGGCATAAATTCACATCACAGGCACACATTTTCCTGCAAAGAGCAATAAATATTTAGAAGAGAGATATGATTTTGGGCCTAATGGAATTTACAAACAAATTGGGCTTTTGTCCATTAACTCAGAGGAATTGAAATTGACATGGGAAGTGCTCTCCGAATTTCCTATGATATTGAAAATTGAAGATGCGGTTAACATAGATTCCCTTTATACAGAGTTCGCATGTTTGAAAGCTGTTTTTGAGGTCCTTCCAAAAGACTTGCCGAACGATAAAATCTGGGCCTATTTCTTTAGAACAAACATTTCTAATGATTTTGTAAATTTAAAGAAAATAATTGGTTTCGTTTTTTCAATTCCAACAAGCAACGCCTTTTGTGAGAGAATTTTTAGCCTGTTAAATAATTTATGGTCTAAAGAGCGAAACAAAATGTCCATGGATTTGATTAAATCTGAACTACAAACTCGTATCAATTTTGAAGAGTCTTGCTCAGAAATTTTATCAGTTTTACAACGCAGTGACGGAGAAAAACTTGTGAGAATGGCAAAATCTAACGATAAATATTTTAACAAGTAGTTGATTAAGATCTATTTTGATTAATGATGATTTTAATTTAGCCAAGCCAAAGAGTTACCTAAAATACAATTTTTTTGACATTAATTTGCATTTTTCTTTTCCCTTTAAAAATACCACTAAAATACCCAGTAATTTTAATATATTTTTCTATCGTCCGTCCAACAGTTGGAGTTAGAACTTGAACTCCAACTCCCACTCAGTTCGTAACCCCAGAAATCTCCCGGAAATGTCCCGGGAATGGTAAGACTATATCCTGGAAATGGTAAGCCTGTACCTGGCAAGCCTAACAGAGACTGATTGACAAATGATGGCTCTAGCGTGGAGATTCGCTGTAAGATTGGAGATCAGGCTGGCGTTCAAGCAGTTAGCTATGGGATCAAGAACTGACAGAGGAGATGGTACATGATTCGCAGGAATGAAGATTGGAGAACAGGAAGACGGTGCCGTCTGTTACAAACAGGAAACATTCGAATTAGCAGTGTCTGTATTTCCAACTTTGTCGTGTTTACTTGCTAAACTGCTACTTGTCATGTTCCGGACGAGCCATTTCAGTGTTTCCACCATTTTCAAGTCCTAAACCACGGACTTGATTTTTAGTCCACGTGAAATCGTGGTTTAGTCCACCATTTTCAGTCGTGATTTAGGACTTGAAAATGGTGGGAACACTGAAAGACCTCGTCCTGAACATGACAAATAGCAGTTTAGCAAATAAACACGACAAAGTTGAAACCGGAAACAATACAATGATTTCGATCTGCAGCTCCCCCGCCTGAGCTCAACTGAATTCGATCGTAACAACTGAAGGCTAATTCGCACCGTTAAATCCGCTTTCACCACTGTTAAAAAAAGTACTAAAAGACAATTAAATTTAGAATTAAATAGAACGAAGAGCAACCGTTTAGAAGGGCGGGCTTTACTTGGTGCTCGTTGTACGGTGCAATGCAGTTAAAAACGGGTGAATCCCTAACTGAATTAAGCCGGTAACTGTGGAACACCTGATCTTCTCCGAAACACATACATACTGGTGACCAACGGAGTGCAAGTCGTTGGTACACGTTAATATATAGTTCTCTCTGATACGAAGAGAGAGAAACTGAAACTTGATTCTGCAGACTGACGAGCGTGAAGCCACTCGGGCAACTTCGTTACTGTTCGTCCGCCGCTATTGTCTAGTCTCTCGTCAACCCGTTCACTCCACACTTACACGTATAATGAAATCCACGTATTTTTATCCAAATCGAGTTTTGCCTGTGTGCGTAGCGGATGAATTGAATATTAAAATAAATATTGATTGCGGTCACAGTTAAATATTAAAACATAATATAGAATTAATTTAACCATATCGTTGTATTCCATTTATTACCCTGAATTGTAGTTTTTGTTTTAACCTTTGTTTCCTCCAGAAACAAACACAATTGCAGTGGCTCCCCAGATAAATATGATCCTTTTGACTACATCGTCGCATTAGTATATGAAAATAAATATACGTTTATTAAGAAAACTTATTTTATACTGTTTTGCCGGTTTTTACGTTCAGTTTTTCTTTCTACTCACAATGTCGGTTTTGATATATATTGCTGTAATTAGCTGTGGTAAAACTCCTCTTTATCTGTGCACTAACTTTGCAGGTTGGTTTCGTATTTATCTGGAGTCAAATTAATCAATTATTTTTGTTCCTGGAGTGATAAACGCTGAAACAAAATATACAATTCAGGGTAATAAATGTAAGAAACGATATGATATAAATTAATTCTCAATTGTGTTTATTATTTATCTTCGAGAATTATATAGTTAGGTCTACCTTTATAATCAACATTCATTTTAATATTAAATGTATTTTTCTCTGTAAACACAGAACTGAACGTTCTGCAGTTGCAGACGGTAACAAAAGCGATGACCAATCAGAACGCAGGAACAATAGCTGCTGGTAAAAACCCCGTTGGGACAAATATAGGTCTATACGCAAGTGTGTGAACTAAGTCTGAGTGGCAGACAGTATGTGAATTATTGAAGTTTGAAGAAAATGAGCTGATTTCGTATTTGCAGTAAGATTAGTTTCTTAATTAAAATATAAAACATCATTTATACTAACTTTTCCAGCAATATTAAAAATTAGGATAACTCACACAGACACTTGAATACACGAAAAATGTACACTTGAGTTTACGTATTTGAAGCCGTGAACTTAATAAAATTATTGTGCTAAAATAAATACACAAAACTTTAACCAAACGTTTACCTAACTCACATCGCACAACAGAATATAGGCGGGCATAGATGAGAACGAAGGTAGCCGAAGTTGCCCGAGTGGCTTCACGCTCGTCAGTCTGCAGGGTCAAGTGAAACTGAAGGCACGTACCAACAAACGTGCTTGGAGCAGGAAGAAAGGGGGGGAGAGAGAGACAGACAGAAAGACAGAGTAAAATCAAAATTACACTGACCGAATGGTTCCTCAACACTTGGTAAAATATTTCAATAATATTTAAAACAGAATTATTATTTTAATAATTTTAAAATAATATTTTCAAATCTCTTCTAGTTTTGAACAAGCTCCCAGTTTAAATGTAACGTCTGAAGCTGCCGTAATTGTTGCCAAATTGTCAGGAAAATAAAAAGAACCTGTAAAACTAAATCAAATGTTTATTTAGTTCTAGCTTTAAGAGTAGAATAAAAATACGGTCAGTTGAAAGCTACCTGTGTAACCTTCCAATAATCAATTAAATAACTGGTTAATACAACTTTTAATGAAGGGGACACACAGAATTCAGATTGTTCGTTTGTTAAATTTTTAACATTGTAAATGTTTATAAGGGCGTGTCGCACATTTGAAAACGACCGCTGGTGCGTGATCGAAAATGGGAACCGGTGAGTTTTCATAGAAACTACTTCTTTGTTGTCAATAACGTAGTACACATACAAAACTTCGCTTATGAATGCGACTACATTTAACTTATAATCTGTACATTGGTAAATGAAAAATGAATTCATTGATTGGTGAATGAAGAATGAATTCATTGATTGGTGAATGAACATAAATATAAGTTATATATTATTTTTTATAGATTTATTGGAGCATTTTCAATGCCCTTCTCTGTGCATTGCACTTGTGCAATGCCTGTAAATTTTGTTACTTTTGATTGCTTTCACCAAGTGCCCATCGAGTCGTCAATCAATGTCGTAACTGGTTATTACCTTTAACCTGAACAGAATGAATGTCTCCTTGCATGGGGAAAGTAGAGAGAGAGAGAGAGAGAGAGAGAGAGAGAGAGAGAGAGAGAGAGAGAGAGAGAGAGAGAGAGAGACAGAGAGAGAGAGAGAGGGAGAGAGAGAGAGAGAGAGAGAGAGAGAGAGAGAGAGAGAGAGACATACAGACAGACAGACAGACAGACAGACAGACAGACAGAAGACAGACAGATCGGAGAAAGAGAGAGAGAGAGAGAGAGAGAGAAACAGATCGGAGAGAGAGAGATTTAGTGAGACACAGAGGCGTAGACAAACAAACAGACAGAGAAGCAGCGAGATTAATTTACACTGGTATTTAGCACACACACACACACACACACACACACACACACATGAAATTTTTGTCTGTTACAAAAATGAATAAGCAGTTATATGATAATTTGAAACAAACGTGTTAGTGTGTGTGTTTTAACCAGAGACAGAGAAAGATATAGGCCTACAGATAGAGAGACTGAAAAACATACCAAGTAACACCAAATGATCCGATACTGATTTTGGAACGTACATTTGACATAGCAATTTGCCTTAATAAAAAAAAAGCTTTTATCTGCTAACCTGAAACGAACGAGCGCGAGTGTTGGTGTTCTCCTGACAGAGAGAAAGGGGGAGGTATAATGATAGATTCGCAACTAGTATGCTCTCTGAGTTGAAGAATGTTGCTCACTATTTTGAACGAAGAATATTTATTATTGGATACATTTTGATATACTTATACTGTATATAATTTTTCAATCATCAGAAAATTTATGAAAATCCAGATTGCCCTACTATTTTTTCCAAATAGAAATTAGGGTGTTTTGCGCTACTGAAAAATTCCTATGAAAAATTCCCAACTTTTGTTTTAATGTCGGGAATTTTTCATATAGTGGTGTGCAACACCATAATTTCTGTTTGAGATTAATACCATGAACACAACTTTATTAATTTAATGCTATTTTTTAGTAAAATGATGCAGAGCAATCATATAATAAACTCAAAATTTTCAATTAATCTCATTAGCGTTAAAATTCCTTTTAGTCTGACATCCGGCTGGATTTTTACAACTTTTTCAAAATTTTGATCCCATTTTCGGGTCAAGAATTTTTGAAATTCCCGAAACTGTACACTATATTCACATTTTGGGTAAAATTCCCTTTACTTTGAAACGCCACGTTTAATTTTCTATTTTGTCAAACTTTTGCCCGACCTTATAATCCTGGCGTCCCAAATTTGAAATTTTCAAAAATAAAGAATAAATCGTATTTTGGTTAAAATTTCTTTTCAATCTGATAGGCCTACACCACGCAGACTTTTGAAATTTTTGCAAAATTTTGACCCCTTCACATTTTTCGCAATCGACCCCTTATTCTTTTGGGGATCACTCCAAATAACAATAGGGCTCTGTAGAGTGAAAGTATGGACAGTAATGCCAAGCTTTGCGAAAATCGGTTGACGCGTTCAAAAGTTATCGTGAGTCTTACCCCAAACAGATAGACAGATAGACATGCGGAAAAATGCCAAACGGTCGAATAAAAACCGAGATCTTGCTTCCCTCGTTCGGACCGTGGTCAGTTGCGACCCAATCATACAAAACCTGGTCAGTTGCGACCGAAGTGAAAATTTGTACCTGGTCAATTGCGACCCAGACAATGGGGATCGAAAACATTATCCTATCAGTTACAGACACAGACTGGGCCTGTTAAACTCGTAAACGATATACACGACCATTAGCCGTATGACTAATATTTTCACAAACAGAATTATCGCTGTTGCACACCACTATAGAAAAATTATTCCGATTAACGCTTTCAAGCTTCCCAGCTCATCGTCAGATCGTAAATAACCTGACGATCATGTCAGGTTATAATAATATTTTCATGTCACTGTTGTAATACACAAATTATATTTGCAATTCCGTTGATTTCTAACCTAACCTAAACTGACATAACCTAACCTAACCTAACCCAAACTAACCTAACCCAAGCTAATATTCTTCGAGATACATTTTATGCAGTCTCCAGATCGCTATTATGATTAACTTAAGAATTTTTACCTTGTATAATCCACTAGGCGATCTCAGTTTTTCAAATACGACATGTTTCAGGGACTAAATCCCCATCCTCAGGTACAGTAAAAAGTTATTCCCCTAATACATAGGGGTCGTCGAAAAGATTAAAACGTTTATACACATAACCACCACACGCACAAAACTCACTATGAATAATTAACATATAATATAAACATATAAAAACGTTATAAGTGACTCGGTGCACCGGTCGACCGAAGTTGAGTTGACGATCGGAGGTCGACCGGTGCACCGAGTCACTTATAACGTTTTCATATGTTTATGTTATATGTTAATTTATTCATAGTGAGTTTTGTGCGTGTGGTGGTTATGTGTATAAACGTTTTAATCTTTTCGACGACCCCTATGTATTAGGAGAATAACTTTTTACTGTACCTGAGGATGGGGATTTAGTCCCTGAAACATGTCGTATTTGAAAAACTGAGATCGCCTAGTGGATTATACAAGGTAAAAATTCTTAAGTTAATATTCTTCTTTTTTTCTTCTTCTTCTTTTTCTTCTTTTCCTTCTCTTCAATGGTTAGGTTATATAAACCTGTTCCGGCACGCATCTCATCCTCGGACGACCCACTTCTGAACTTAATCTAATCTACCTAAAATATTAGAAGAAGAGGTTACTCGCACAAATAAAAAAGTTACAGAATTGGAACCTCATCGAAATTTGGAACAGGTAAATTTCTACTATAGTTGCCACAGATTCGGTCAGTTGCGACCAAGTGAAAGTGTGGGGCGCAATTGACCGAGTAAGAAGAGGTAAAAACGTCGTTTCGTCGAAACTGACCAAGACCGCCATCAACCTGGTTTGCTTAAATATGTAGACTTTTTTCTATTTTTTTTTTATCTGCCATCTAAGGGCCACATGTCAATTTCAATTCTTTACTCTTTGTTCTCTTCTTTGTCTCCAATATTCTTTCATATTTTCACTGTGTCTCTTCTTCCTGTCTTCAGTTCACTTTGAACCTGCGTTTTTCTCTCTCCTACCCTGGGCATCCTTCCATTTTTAACACTTTTGCCCGAAAAACGTCTCTTGCAATTGCTTCTTCTGCGTGCATATTATTTTTTCTAAATCCTTTTGGACTTCTTTAATCCAACTTGATGCTGACTTCTTCCCACACAGATATTTGAAGATTTGCTTTGTCAATCTATTGTCGTCCATTCAATATACTGTAAATGTCAAAAAAATAATAGTCTTCTTTTTCTCATTGTTTCTGTTATATTTTCTATACTTTGATATATTTCATCATAACTTCTTAATTTACAACCTTCTGAAGTTTTTCGTGGGCCTAATATTTTCCTAATAATTCGTCTTACCAATATTTCTAATTTGTCTAAATTATAATTCAATGCTACACATTCACTTGCATATAGGCATTCTGGCTTCACTACTGTACTGCAATGCCTTATTTTGCATTTTTAGATATGCAATTTTTATTGTAAACATGTAGACGTTTATATAATTACTTAACACTTCCGGGCTGAAAGGCCGTGGTCGAATCCTTGTTGATATAGTGCTAGACGTTTCGGCCACACCACCGGTGGCCATCTTCAGTAGCAAAGAAAAGTTCGTGAAAGATGGAATCCCGAACAATTCGCCCAGTGAATTGGGACAAGGAATGGTAAGACGGCTACGCTGGTTCTATTTTATAACGTTTTGGCCGCTTCAGGTATTTAACGCGAGCCAATCAGAAACCAGCTAATCATTATCCACTCTACAAATCTAGACGTTTGTTTATAATACAATGTGTTCACGGTACATAAATTGTATGTATTTTACACCAGCAATACGCGTAGTATTATTTCCGACACGGACGTTAGAGGTAAATGTAATCCAAAAGTGTAATCCATGCCGTTGGTTTGCTGTTACAAAATTTCCCTTCAGTCTGTAAACCGCAGGTGTACCCGTGCCATCAGCTTCATTTGGGAGGTAATTTTATTTATACCACAACTGTACACTGTATTTAATATTATCTTTGTTGTAGTGTATACATAAAGAAGAGCAGAGACGCGGGTTTCCACCTTATCCTGTCTTATCTGATTTAATAATAAATTCATAAATGCGTTAGCCAGCTTTTATTAAAGTAGAAGAAATAAAAATATTTACTTTAGGTGAGGTTAATATTGTTTTAAACATGCCGCCGTAGCCTGTGCGCTGTACGGAGGGCGGCGCTGTTGGAGGGGGGGCAGCCAACAATTTAATGTATTCCTTAATATCATGCAAATTAGATACACAAAGCTGACTCGGAATACACGGCAGTTCTTTATCACAAGCAGGCAAGATAAACCCAGGCAATGGCATTCCTCGCGCACGCCAAGTCTGTAATTCACTAGTGAACTCTAATTAATATTATTTTATCTGAATATACACACATAGTGTTACAGGAAATTTCTGCCATATGTTTTATTCAGCTGATCAAAATGAGGAAGAAAGTTCATGTACACATTTTATTAAGACTAGTATGCACCCTGAGATACTGAATTCTATTATGAAAGAAGTACATTTATCTTTTTCTTCTTCTTCTCCTCTTCAAGGACTAGGTTATATAAACCTGTTCCGGCACCCATCTCATCCTCAGACGACCCACGTCTCTTCTACCAATGGCTTTATAGTTCAGTGCCGCTTTCGGCAATCGATCCTCTGTCATTATTTGCAGATGATCCCACCATTGTCTTCTGTAAATTGAAATAATATCATTTATGTCCTCTACTTCGAGTTCTGCTCTGATATTCTCATTCCTTATTCTATCTTGCAATGTATAATTTTAAGTATTTAGAAGAAACTCCATTTCAGCACTCTGAATCTTGCCGATTTCCTTTTTTGTCATGACCCATGCCTCACTTGTGTAAATCAACGTGGGTATTGAAATTGTCTTATAAAATTTAATCCTTGTGCTGTGTCTTGTTTTATTTCTGAGATTTCTATGAATCGTAGCACAAATATTCCTAAATTTATCTTCTCTTATATGATATTCAGAGTCATAGCTTACTGCACAGGCAAGAAATTTGAAATGGCTCACTTGTTCTAAAGTGCTGTCGTTTATAACTATCTTAGTCCTCAGATATGGCCTTTAATATTTACCTTTAAAGGCCATAGTTTTGGTTTTTCTTACTGAAATCGTCATGGAGCACTGACAAGTACATTTATTATTACTGTACATAAATTTCAATATTATTTTTAAAATATTGGAAAATTACAAAAATTCCGATTACTCTCCCATTGTTTAGTAACATAACAATTGTAGAGTACACAATTATATAATAAACACTGAAAATTCAAAACATTCCGATTTGGTTTATAATTCCTGGTGGATTTTAATAATTATTACAAAATTTTCAATTATTGTTTCGGTCATGCGGTAAAACAAAATTTGATTTTTCCAAAATATAACACTACACTTAGGCGTTACTTATATCACACATAAATTTTTGAGATTTTATCAAAATTTTCGCCAGCTTTTCAGGCCGTGATGTCAAAAAACAATTTGGTGACCCCACATTTTTGCCTTCCAACCCCCTACTTTTGGGGGGAATCAATCACGAAAACAATATAGGTCTGTATGGTAAATGTATGGACACACATGCCAAGTTTTAATCGGTTGGTGCCTTTAAAAGTTATCGTGAGACACATATTGCAATATTATTAACTTGCTCTGGCAAGCGCTGATCGACCATCCCATCAGGGAAATTACAACAGTGATCATAAAAGGCAAAGAGGCTGTATCTACATTAAGTCGAATCCTGTGAGATAAGCAAATTACAGCAGAAACTAAAACCAAAATATTTAAAATTATTGTTACAAATATCACGACTCACGGCTCAGAAGTTTGGACTAGCAATGAACACACAAGAACAAAATTGATGACAGCAGAGATGGACGTTTTGGAGACGTTCGGCAAGAGTGTCCAGACGTGAGAAAATTAGAAATGAAGTTATTAAGGACAGAATGAATGTGAAAAATTCAATTGGCGATTTTATTTGAACAAAAAAATTACAATCGTATAGACACACAAAAAGAATGGCACAGGAAATATTGCCAAGGAGAGTTATGGAATGGACCCCACTAGGAAGAAGGAAAAGAGGAAGGCCACCTATAGGAAATTAACACTATATTGAAGAAAAGAGAAAATGAAGAAGATCATTGGATGGACAAGCAGCAGTGGAAGATGAGAATTATACAATTCATTCTGTAATCTTTGGTTCCGGAAAAAATGTAAACATTGTACAGCCGGAATAATAATAATAATTTCATAAAAGACATAAAATTTACAAACTTTCAACCAACTATTAAAATGTTTAATCACAATCCCATGTAATTACATGTAATCTGATACAGCGGAACCATCATAGTCGCCGTATTTCAGCAATAATAACAGTTCAACTATAAAACGCAAAATACGATTATCCGCAACCTACGTTTCAGTGAACATAAACAATACTATATAACTGTCAGACACAGTACGTTTCACCTCGACGATAACATCGTTGACGAGCGCCTGAAAATTCCGGTTGAAACAACGTCTAGATACTCGGGTCTCGATACTGAGGAAAATCTCATCTCCAACGAGGATATCCATTCAATCACAATCTTCTTCTTCTTCTTCTTCTTCTTCTTCTTCTTCTCCTTTCTTCTTGTCCACGTCAAGGTATAGGATTACAGCCTGTTCCGACTTCACTGAACACTAAAGCCATCCCTTCTTTGGACTACCTATATCACCTCTTCCCTGAGGTCTGTATCGTATTACTTGTTTAGGTAGCCTCATATCTTCCATTCTCTCGACATGCTGCCTCCATTTTATTTTTCCTTCCCGTATTCTGCTGGCCATAAAATATACATTTAGCTCAGTTCTCGTATCTTCATTTCGTATTTGATCTCTAAGGGTGCCTTTGGTTTTCCTCAAGAACTTCATTTCACTTGCTGTTTGTATTCTTCGTTCATCATTTCTCGTCATCGTCCAAGTTTCACTTCCATAAGTTAAATCAGGTGTTCTCATTACTTTATAGAATTGTATCTTGGTGTCCTTCCTCGTCTTATTTCCCAGTGTTCTGTGTACAGTGCCACATATCATTTGAAATCCATTTACTTTTATATCTATGTCGCTGTCATACTCATAAGTTACATCTCACCCTAGACAACTGAAATGAGATACCTGTTCTATAGCCTGATTGTTAATTATTATCTTGGAACGTATCGGATGCTTTCCTCTGAAAGCCATAACTTTTGTTTTCTGGGTTGATATTCTAAGATTATATTCTTTGCATATTTGGCTCAAGTGAAAAACTGCTAACTGGAGATAGGCTATTTTTTTTTTTTTTCTATAATCACAATTTCTTGTACATTTTTAATAACGTGCAAGATAAACAAAGCTAACTAGCTGCCAGCAGAAGTATGTTGGTGTGATTCTGCGGACCGACGTTGACAGTTGATAATACGGCTGTGCGGTATGTGCAATGCGCAATTCCGTTATATATGAGTGTCGCAAGCGAGACTGTCATTACTACTAAATGAGATGCGATGTGTTGCAGTCGTGGCAAATTGGTTTACCTCACGCGGCTACACACTACGAGAGAGAGAGAGAGAGAGAGAGTGAGAGAGAGAATCTGCACTGAGCGTTGAAAGAGGATAGGTTGGTTGATAAGGCTACATTTGGTTCTTCAGCAATAAACAATTCATTAACTTTTGGCGAACATCTGTTGGCAAACCTCATTGTCCCTTCGGCATGGCAATGATAAACTCATACATTGTACATTGTCAATTTGTTATTCAATAAACTGTAGGCCTATATTTTGTTTTAAAATGGAATGGGGTTTTGCGTGACGTATGAACGGGAGGCTCGGCTTAGATTCGTCCAATCAGCGTTGCGGAAATTAGTACGCGTTGCCAGTTGTCTGTCATGTGTGTATTTACTGCTGGTTTTAATTAGTGCTTTTCATTAGCTAAATTCGAAGTCTTTTCAATGCTACTTATTGAAAGTGCGTCAGTTATATTACAGGCACGCAGACAAAAATACTGAATTTAACAACTGTAAATGTAAAGAAAGATTATTCCTGTGAATGGTTTGTGAGGATCGGTCAATAAGTAGACTATAACACAAATTTTAAATTATGTGTTACATACGCAAATAATTTAAAATTTGTATTATACTTTTTGACCGATCCTCACAAACCCTTCACCGGAAAAATTCATTGATTGACGGTCACTACGAATTTAAGGATTTGGTAAAGAAAGGTTATTCATTTTTTGTTTAAAAAGCAACTCATTAATTAAATAAGAGACGTGGGTCATCCGAGGACGAGATGGGTGCTGGAGAAGAAGAAGAAGAAGAAAATTAATTAACGTTAACATTTGCTAAACTTGTGCTGCTACCACTACACTAATACTCACACTTCCATGAGCGCTTTCAAGCCTCTCGGCTTATCTTCAGATGGAAACATCTGTTTAGCAAACGTTAGACTTAACCACTAAATTGTATTTATCGTTTAACGTTAACAACAGTGATATAATCAAATAACATAGCGTTAGATTTATAGTTAGTTTGATACCATAGTAGCATTGACTTTTTATGGCATGTGGTCATAATGACTATAAGTTATATAGCGCACGGCCCGCAGGGAGTTAATGGTCAGAAAAACCACTGTCACTTGTAAATAGATAGTCATAAAATTATAAAATCCCGAATCAAAATAAAATATGAACTTTTTGCTACAACTTTCCCGCTGTAAGTTTTTAACTGACCAAGAAATAAAAATCTTTCTCTCTTACTACTTTTTGTATGTTTGGATTTTGTACAATTAAAAGCATTTTCCTGTTGTAATACGAATAAAAAATATTAAATTTATTCCAATTACTCTAATATTTACAGATGGGTGTACATTCATCGCATCGAATCTGCAAAGATTTCGGATTACACATTGCCACACTGGAGAACAAGGTGATGGATTTTCATGGAGCCGATCCCGTAAGAGAAACATTTGTTGTGGATGGTTGTAGACATGCTTCTAGACTTGTTATAGAGCGGGTCAGCTTTTTTAAATATCTGGGCCATAAGATGTCTTACATTACAAACAATGACGTAGTAAATAAGCTGCATAAGTTCAACCATATGTGCGTGGACCATCAGGAGAACTGTAAAATCAACGAGTCAAGAAACACGTCTGAACTTCTACAGTGTAGTGGCCTTCCCCACACTTCTCTGTGGGTCTGACAATTCGACTTTAACCAAGTCCCAGGCTACCAGTCGTATTCAAGCGACCGAAACGGGATTTCTCAGGCACGTGGCAGGGTATACTCTTCAAGATCGTAGAAGCAGATGCAAGGCAGTAACTGAACATTATGAGTCCACTCGATAGGATTGCCCAATATCGGCTAAAATGGATGCAACATCTTAACCGAATGGATGACTGTCGCATCCCCAGACAACTATTAAATTATAAGCCGAAGGGACGGAGAGGTGTGGGACGTCCGAAGAAGCGTTGGAGTGACCAACTCTAGTCTATCTGCTTGGGACCGGAACAATCCATTTGTGGTTTAATCCTTGTTGGAGATGATGAGGATGCAGTGAGTGGATCAGATCTCATATTATGTATGCACTATCAAAACAAACACCAGAGAGCAGTATGCCTACGAGCTGTATGAATTTAATTGAAAAAAAAAACTTGAGCCGTTTTTCTCTGAAATCATACGATATCATTTAATCCGCTTTGGTTGTGAGGCGTTCATTCGATTGGAAACTTACAGGAAAATGAAGAAGAAGAAGAAGAAGAAGAAGAAGAAGAAGAAGAAGAAGAAGAAGAAGAAGAAGAAGAAGAAGAAGAAGAAGAAGAAGAAGAAGAAGAAGAAGAAGAAGAAGAAGAAGAAGAAGAAGGACATGCGTTAGATGAGGTAATGATGGAGGAGACAAACACCGAGACGACGATACACAAGAGAGAAAAGCTATTGCTGCAAACAATCAAATATATATATGTCAAAACTTTCGTTGTAAAAGGTAATAGTGTTATATTCAATAACAGTGACACTGCTAGCAAAGTAAATACGATCTGTTCACTTCTAAAGAATCTGTCTGAAGTAGGGAACGGAGCCGAGAACTATACGAAGTATAGCGATAACGAGAAACGTTTCGCACACGCAGACATCCGATACTGTAGTGGTATGTTACGAACTATAGTCTTGACAAAGTGATATACAAAGTACACGTGGCGTTGAAGAGCGAATATGTAGCCTATATCGATATCTCGAGCGGGCGGTTGTTTCTGCTCAATGACATTTCGGTACGGCTGAAATTTGTTGAATAAAGAAGAAGAAAGCCTTCGTGATGGATCGAACATCGTCACGTGTTATATTACTGCACCCTGTTTTATCCCTGTTTTTTTTTTTTTTTTTTTTTTTTTTTTTGTAACACATTCTAACGCAAAAGTTCAAACCAAAAAAGAGTAAAACGCAATTCTGAGTTGTAGTAATACAGAATTTTACAGAAGAAGCATTACTAAATGTAAGACAAAATTAATATATTTTATCTGAAAAATAATATTTTAATATTATTTTGAAGAAATAATAGTACGGATTAGTTTTATCCTAACTAATTCGTACTGGAATCTAAAGTAAACTCTTCATAATGTAAGCCTATCTTTGATAATTCACTAGTTAACATAAGTTATTACTTAATCTGATGCTAATATTACATATTATTTTTCAATTCGTAGTATTTCTATGTGGGCTATCTGATGCTCGCTTCTCCGGACGAATGCTTTATCCCTTTCTCTATTGTCTCTGCCTGTCTCAATCCCCTTCTCGTTCTCCTTCTGTCTGCCTGTCAGTCTGTCTCTCCCTCTGTCCAAGTTCAAAGCTGTATCGTACAACCGGTTCGATTTAAAGTTCAAATGATCATTCAGTATGAAATTCCGACTGTGTATGTTATTGTAAGCTTTGGAAAGTTTCGAACTCCTCCTAAATGTTCATGTACTGGCCTTTATTCCACGTATGTAAGTGTTTTAAACTAGATGTAAAATGAGTATAAGCATGATTGCTTGAAATTAAATGTTGTGCGTTCTTAGGTTTTGTGTTATTTAGTGAGGCCTGATTTTTTAAATATGTAGGTATGTCAAATATAAAGTATTGTTACCCAAATTGGAATGTTTCGAATTCTTAGTGTTCATTGTATGATTGTGTGCTCTACAATTGTTATATTACTAAATAAACAGAGTAATCGAGATTTGTGTAGCGATTCTCATAATCGAAATATTAGCTACTATCGAAGTTTGTGTAATAAATGCATTTCGTTCAAAATAGTGGTAGATTTCTGCAGCTCAGGGGAGCACACTAGTTTATTAAATTCACCATATCCGACTTTGGCTTGGACAAGCGTATGTGTTCCGCTTTCAAAGAGATGGGAACTGATCTACCCATCGACTCCTAGGGCGGCTAACACTTTTCTTCTTGTGGCTTCAAAGATTGATTTACGGATTGTAGCTTGGTACATCCTTAAATGTGTCTACGCCACTTCGTTCTATACTACTCTAGTTTATCTGTGATGGTTTATATCTCTATATCTCGTTTATCTGTGATGGTTCTAACTCCCAGGGGCGTATTTACGGAGGAGGGGGACTAACTGGCCCGGAGCCCCAGAGGGTCGAAAAAGCTGAGGAATTTTATTAATCTCTTAATTTTTAGGCTGTTTAATTTAATTTTTTTCAGCTGTGTTCGGTTATGTAGTAGTAGCTCTTTCTGAAATCTCCAAGCAGGTTAATTACACAGCATTAGAGTATAGGTTTAACATGTGATATGTAGGAAAATCAATTCAGTCAATAAGTATCTTTTAACAATGTTTCGAATTGTTAGTGTTCATTGTATGATTGTGCGCTCTACAATTGTTATATTACTAAAAAAGTAATAGGGATTATTAAAAAATAGTAGTAGAGTAATCGGGATATTTGTCAGTAGAGTAATGTAATTTTTCCCATATTAGAAAACTTATCTTCTTGGATTTCGTTGTCCATGACGTGTCCGTTACTTAACTAAATATCACTATAGTATTGACGACTCGGAACACTAAGTTTTTTATAAGTAAAAACGTAAAGTTTTACCTTACAGCCTAAACCGGCTTTCACCTATAGAAGGCTTCATCAGAGGCTGTCGTAGGTAGCGCTGTTCGTCTTGTTGTTGGCGACGAGATAGTTTTTCGAAAGATCAAAGCTGTGTGTGTGTGTGTGTGTGTGTGTGTGTGTGTGTGTGTGTGTGTGTGTGTGTGTGTGTGTGTGTGTGTGTGTGTGTGTGTGTGTGTGTGTGTGTGTGTGTGTGTTGAGATGTGTTCGAATAATGCGTGCGATTTGAATTGCGTCTGTTCGTTTAGGATGTCGTTTTTATTTGTTTTTGTGTGTTTGTATATTTCTAATTGTTCTAGAGTGTCTAGTTTTCGGCCTTTTGTGTGAACGTGTAGTATGTTCATGTTATTGTCGATGTTTTTATATGTGTGGTTTGCTTCAATGAGGTGGTTTTCAAAGGCAGATTCTGTAGTGGTGTGGAGTGCTTTTGTGTGTTCAATGTATCTCTGTTTGAAGCTACGTCCTGTCTGGCCTATGTAGAATTTATTGCAATTTGAACAATTTAGCTTATAAATAGCTGATTACCAGGTAGATCGAATTTGTTTTGTGCTTTGGGCATCCGTTTGGATAGTGTGTGTTCTGTTTTGTTAGTAGTTTTGTAAGCGATTCTGTATCCTGCTTTTTTTAATTTGTGGGCAATTTTTTCTGTTTGTTTGTTGATGTATGTTAGTGTTATGAATTTGTTGTTTTCTGTCTTTGTCTGTTGTTTGTTTTGTGTAGGAGTTTACTGACTATTGTTCTGTCATAACCGTTAGGTTCTGCTAGATATTTAGATTCTACTAAAACTTATCTAATATGTAATAATAAATGTATTTCAAATAGTGAGTAGTCCTGCAGCTCAGGGAGCATATAGGGTATGTAAGGTGAACGGAATACACAAGGTTAAAGTGCGTTAGAGTACAGACTTTTTGTACGAACTGTACTTTATATAGAGGCCTACGAGTGTAAGTGATATAAAAGCAAGGTCAATAGCGGTCCGCCGTGATGGATAGAGACACCACACGTGTTATTGGATTGCCTTCATTATGTAGCCGCATTCAAACACGTTCCCAATAATCTGTTTTGTTGATCTCTGCTGTTCTCAAAACACTTGTAGACTGATCTGTAGTTTTTCGCGTTTCGTTGTGTACACCCTTGATACACCCTTGCAATCTAAGTTAAATTCACGCTAAACTATTTTCAATCTACTAACACATGTATTGCCAAACATTGTAACTACGTAGCCTATAGCCTATCCCATATTCGCTTTTTACTTCCATGTTCCATAAGGGAATGGAAGTATGGTGATGGCGAAGAAAATCGTGTTCGAGATAACGGCTGCTTCTGACTCTACTACCCTCAAAACATGAATAAAAGTTTTTTCCGAAAAGTGTGTGTGTGTGTGTGTGTGTGTGTGTGCCTGTGTGTCTATCTGTGTGTTTGTATGTAGAATGTTTTCTATGACAAACGGTAACTGCCACAAATTCAAACAGAATTGAATAGTTTTTTGTATATCTGCCTGAGTTGTACAGTACTCAAGGCCTATTGATTTTGGTGAAGATCGGTTAAGGGGAAAGGGTAGTTTACCTGCAACGTTTTATGTTTTAACAAGAGTAATGTAGGCCTACTTAATTTTGGTAAATAAATTATCCTGAAAAGAAGGTCATAATAATCCACTGTAGAAAGATAGATGAAATATCTATAAATGAAAAGGGTAGTTGAAGGGGGAGGGGTAATTTGCTATAAATGAAAATGATAGTTGATGGGGGAGGGGATACTTTTTTATATGTGTAGGCCTACTACGTTATCGGCAACAAAGAAATAGTTTGTTATTAAAATTCCTTCCTGCGCTGTTTGGCCGTGGTCCAATGTTTTCTGAAAAATCAGACGTTTCGGCAGTGCTATCGACTGCCATCATCAGTGGAAATCGAGTGCGCTAACGTGAGGTGGTATACGTTAGTGACCACAGTACACTGTGGTCAAGGCTGAAGAAAGAAGTAGCTTCTATGGAAATGTTTCATTTCGAAAATGATTTTAAATAAAAATCTTAGAACATGGAAGTCATGTATGGTTCTCCATACCGATTTTTAGGCTACGGTTACATGAGCGTTTATTTTGCCCGCGCACGCGCGTGGAGTTTGGAAAGACGCACAGTGGTCACACGTACGTTTTTTCTCGTAGTGTAGTCACGTGTGGTACGGACGGAAGTGTAGTCCACACAGGCGGTTTATAATCGGACGGCACGGCAGCGTTGGAACGTCTCGGACGCGGATCCCTACAGCTCTGGTTATAGAGGTTAAAACGCAACTGCACAGAAACGTCGTGTTCAGATCAATGAAAACATTAGTCATTGGTAGTAAATAAATCTTTATTAAGAACATTTTTACGTTGCATATATTTTTTTTTAAGATGTCAACAACACCATGGAGACCAAAATTAATTACCATAGTAACAAGTAAATAAACAAAGGCTATTTTAGCGGGATGTTTGAACAGTCCATGTGACCACACTCGTGCGTGTTAAAAACGCAGCAGGTTGCGTTTCGATGCGGGAGACCTTGAAAACGCAGCAGAGTTGACGATCCGTGCGTTTTTTCCACGTCCGTGTGACCAATTTCATTGCCGCCTGTGTGTTAAATTCAATGCGTTTCCCAACCGCACGCACACGACCGGGAAAGAAACGCTCACGTAACCATACACTTCTACATAATAGTCGTTCTTTGAGCAGGTGTAGGTTAGGGCACTCTCTTACCATTAAGTTGAGGAATCACCTCAGAAGGCGGACGAGCCACGAGTTGGCCAATGACATAGGATGGAAAAGGCAAACGAAAACAACTCCATTAAATGTCTTAAAGACATTCGCAGTATTGAGAGTTCAAAATGGATGGCTTTGCATTTAACAGTAAACGAAAATGATTGACATATATAGAAATAGCCCTGGAAACAAGAAGGAGGTTCCTCAAGAGTTACATTTGGATAATAGCTCTATATGGGTGTGAGACATGGACAATTGAACGGAGGAAAGAAGAAGACCTGAAGCACTGGAAATGAGGTGTTATAAGCAGTTATAAGATGCATCGGCAAGGAAAGTAATGATGAGATTCTGACTAGAATCGGAGAAAAAACAAGTTTTTGGCAAACTATTGTGAAGCGAAGGGCTGAACGTATTGGCCTTATTATGAGTCACGATAATTTGATAAAAACAATAGCAGAAGGTTAAACTGAAGGGAAAAGAGGAAGAGGAAGACCGAGGCTTTACTACATGAAACAGATTATTGGTGATGCAAGTCGTAATTCCTATTAGGAGACGAAACGGAAAGCATAGAGAAGATGATGTGGAGAACTGCTACAACCCAATCTGCGGATTGCTAACTAAAAAAGGAGAAGTCATCCTTTAATGTCACTTGTGTGATGGTAAATGTATATAAATATCGATAGACGTTAATTTTGTATCTTCTTCTTCTTCTTCTTCTTCTTCTTCTTCTTCTTCTTCTTCTTCTTCTTCTTCTTCTTCTTCTTCTTCTTCTTCTTCTTCTTTTTTTTTCTTTTTCTTTTTCTTTTTCTTTTTCTTTTTCTTTTTCTTTTTCTTTTTCTTTTTTTTCTTCTTCTTCTTCTTCTTCTTCTTCTTCTTCTTCTTCTTCTTCTTCTTCTTCTTCTTCTTATTATTTTTTTATTTATTTATTTTTTCTTCTTCTTTAGGTTGTGGAACTTCTGAACGCATCAACCGTTGATCACTGCCCATATATTCACCCTATAGAACGCTACTCTTTTCAAGAGTGATCCCCCCCCCCCCCAAAAAAAAGGCTGTCCATCGCCGAAATATATTAAAAGAAATTTAATCAAAATATGTATTCATTTCTTAAAATTTCAAAGTTTTGGGACGCCAGGACCAAAAACGTAGGGAAAACATTTGATGAAATTGCAAATTCGATGTGCCATAAAAGCGAATTCTAACAATAATCTGATTATTAGAATTCTGATTATTTGAAATTTTCACCATTCATTGACCAGTGCCTAAAAGTGGTGTCAGCAATTTGAAATTTTTTTTTAAATACCAGTCAGGTGTCAGACTAGATGGAATTTTAACACACATCCGAATGTTTGGAAATTTTAGCGTTTATTGTACGATTGCTCTACAATTGTTAAATTATTATTATTATTATTGCTCTCTTTACTAAACAAACATTAGTAGGGAAGCTGAAGTTTCGTAATTTTTCTGATAATTGAAAAATTATCTAATATCAAAATTTATCCAATAATAAATGTAGCCTACTTCGTTAAAAACAAAGAGCGAGTTCTTCAGCTCAGGGAGCAAGTGTTTCTGTAACCGCTCACTTAACACAGGAAAAAGTCTTAAAATTAATTCACCTAGTGAGGCGGCTCGAATCTGTACCACAGAATTTCTAGAAATGTACGTTACCCCGTTTAGTTAAATGCAAATGATACCGGTACGGTATCGCCTTACTTCCGTTCCGATTGCGCGACTGTTTTATTCAGTATTAGTGTGTCTCTGTAATGTACCGTGTCGAGCACACGGCTTCACATACGGCTGTAAGGATGTAGTCAATCGTCTGTTCGAGACAAAGGTGAGACTTTTGCTGTGGTGAAAATGTCGTGATTATGGAAATCAGACGGTTCGTCGAGATATCTGACACGAATAAAATATTAACGCTAATAAACTGGGGTACGTAACGAGACGCTATTGTTACAATATTCCTACGCACTACTCACGTAACTATACTGACAGTTAGTTACACACGAAGTACAAATTTTTGCTACCAGACTTATAGGCTTGGAACTTCATGGCATGACAAATTGTAAACTAGTACGCTAGCTGAACTGCAGAAATTGTTCACTATTTTGAACGAAGTACATTTTTGATTGGGTAGGAAGACACGGGGAAGGTTTTATATATAGAGGGATACAATTATTTAGGGGGTGCAAATTACGGCCACTGGGAAGCAAGACAAAGAAATACAATCCACAATTAATTTGGGAAAGATGGCTATATCTACATGTGGGATATCCTATATAAATGGAATCCTGTGGGATAAGCTAATTTCAGCAGAAACTAAAACCAAAATATTTAAAACCATTGTTAGAAGTATCATGACTTACGGCTCAGAAGTTTGGACTACCAATAAACACACAAGAACAAAATCAGCGAAAGCGATTATCGTACTCTATTAATTAGCACGGGACTGTACGAAGGCGACATTTCTTGTTGTGTTTTGGATAAATGTAGCTTGAATTGTTGTATAAGTGTGCTTTGTTGATTTATAAATGCTGTTTAAGCCTAATTAAAGTTTGTAATTAGTGATTTCATTGCTATCAGTTGGTCTGTTTCCACTGTACAACACGGCGATCCGAGTGACCGTCGTAACAATGTACTGAAAGACCATACAAAGTCGAGAAAAATAAGGCTATTAAAAAAAAGGCTCAAAGCAGACAAAACTGGAAACTGGATAGTAAGAATGTGCATATTGATAGAATGAAGGAGGACACGGTGGTGAAAATCTGCAGGGACAATAAACCAGGGGCACGAGGAGAAGCCGTCGATCCAGAAAAAGACGGAAAGAAAGATTGCGTCAGGTTTAATGGACAAACTACAGGCTTACACTGAATCAGTGGCGTGGCGTGGGTACATAACACCTGTTGCCGGTTGTAATAGGTCTTAACCTAAAAATTAATTCGAATAGCCTATTTTCTAATACCAAATTCTTTTTAGGGCCAAAATATTTTTGTAGAGTATTTTCTATCATTCGCTGGCAGAAGAAGAGAGGGTCCTGGTTCAACGGGATCTGACTCACATTATACTTACACAGAATAAATCAGAACACAAATAATCAATTAAAAATAATAAAGACAAACAGAGAAACACATGACTAAACGAACAAAACACAAATAGGTTCGTAGTAGCTGCTGCACGCGGAACATAGCTGCTAATTGAGCGTTTTGCCGGTTTATACAGCGGCAACACACTGGGTGGACGAATGTGTCCTCCCTCCACAATTTCGACAGTGACAACTACTACGAGGTCAATGACCGTAAGCAGTAAAACACTGCCGATGTCTGATCCGACATCACAAGACGGTGCAAGTGCCCAGCAGTTCGAAAGCAATGCTACGCTTTTCTTCAAGTTTCCCTATTAATATTGTTGGGATTTCAAATTATTCAATAACTAAAGTATTTATTCTGTGATATAATTAACAATATTTTCTCTTATTTCCAGTACTGTTGCCGCCGACAATAGCGGTTAAATGAACACCACCCTACTGTAACTGAAACAAGAGAAATATTGTCCAATTCGACTGAAATGCTGGATAAATGCAGCGCGTGCGAAGAGCGAAGCCTGTGATCCGTCAGTCAGTAATTATAACTTCAATTTACTGTGTACGCTATAACACGAAAGAAGCGTTCAATTAATTGGCAACTTGCAGTCAGCCGGTTGATGGCGACACAACACAATTAATATTTGTCGCCTGAACGACTGTGACATTAACAATAAATTATAATTAGTCGCTTTGTAACTCTGCAATTACTGAGGCCAGAATTGTTTTATTTCGGAGTCTCGCACTGTGTCGTTATTGTTAATTGTTTCAAGTAGTGAATACTTTGAGTGTTTATCGTGTTTGAGCCTGCTACGATAACGGAGTAGACTGTGCACTCAACGCCGAGAGCCGGGCGTTGGGCGGCGGGAAATAGAGGCCAATTAACCCTCAGTGAAGAAAAAGCAGATGGAATCCATTCGATAGCGTCTGATCCACAGTGGGTAGTTACATACAGAGTCTGATCCCATAAAGCGTTGTTAAGGGCGGCTGAACACACATAAAGGGGAAGGCAACGGCAAACCAGCAAAGTGTATTGTTTATCAAGAAACAGTGTGGTATTTGCTGCAAGAAATCCATATTGGAATCAATAAGTACAATAAGTAGTGAAAAGACGCAATTAACGGGTAACGTCCCATAGGATTGAGTACAGAGAGAGAGAGAGAGATATCATCTGTTTACTTAGACACAGACACGAGCGAATAATATGTGTGTGCTTGCGCGTCCAAAGCCTACACAAACAGCATAGGCTATATAGCATTCCTGCTGGACGTATCTGAGGCAATAAACTACGAGACAGGGGTACCAACATTGTGGAACATATCGCCAAGTTAAGGAGATAGCTGTTTATATACCATTGGTTTAGACAGTTTGCTGAACACACGTCATTACAGGAACCTGATATTCAGATTTTCGGTTTGGTGATAAACTTACAAAAAGACGCCAATCGTAAGAAACATAGAAACAAAGCGACATAGAGACTAAAGATAAAGTAATAAAGACCAGCAGTAAAAGCAAAATATTAATAATAATGTACGTATTTTGCCATATTTAAAAGAAATTGAAATAATAATAAAACATAATTCTTATGGTTAACAAATTTCTTTTCAAAAACCAAGTTCATAATGAACATCACGACAATATCCAAGAAAATGAAAACTCGATACGGACAAGTCTATGTAACTGGCAAATTCAAGTATCTAGGAGAAGTTATTGAACAAAATGTCTCAGAGAAAGAAGCCATTAAATCGCGAGTTAATAAGATGAATGTTGCTTACCATTTAACCAAGGATACATATAACAAGAAATCAATATCCATCAATCCCAAACGTAGGCATTATTCAACTGTAATTCGCCCGGAAGCACTTTATGCAGCTGAGTGTCTGAATCTGAACAAGAAAATGATGATGGAAGAACTGGAGGTCACAGAAAGGAAAATATTGAGAAAAATCTTGGGAACAATGAAAGACGGAGAACAGTATTGAAGAATAATGAGTCGTACACGCGTGTTGAGAAAATCGCAGACGTAATTAGAAAAAGAAGAATTTCTTTCTACGGTCAAGTTCATAGAATGAATCCTGACAAACTAACAGGGAAGCTTTTAAACTAGGTATTTCAGAAAGCTCAAAATGTGCAATAAGTGGTTCAAAGAAACAGAATTAACACTGTTGCACACCACTATAGAATAATTATTCCGATTAGCGCTTTCAAGCTTCACAGCTCTTCGTCAGATCGGAAGTAACAATACTGGAACTAGACAACTTCTTTATACCCCCACTTGCCCTACAGCGCGTACACATTATCGTAAACAATCTTTAATAACCTTTAAGTACCGCGTCGGTACTTAATAAAAGCTAGAAAAGGGCGTTTAACTTAAAGATTGTTTACGAAACTGTGTACGCGCTGTAGGGCAAGTGGGAGTATAAAGAAGTTGTCTAGTCCTATTATTGTTATTTCCGGTCTGATGATGAGCTGTACAGCTTGAAAGCGCTAATCGGAATAATTTTTCTACAGTGGTGTGCAATAGTGTTAATTCTGTTTGTGATTATAAACACTAATACAACTTTGTTAATTAAATAACAGAAAAAGACTTGGAAGAACTCCAGATTACTCAAGAAGACATTGAAGAACGTTTGCCACATCAAAAAGAAATTAAAAAATGCAAGGTTTTCAGGAAAAACCCAAGAAGACGACAGTTGCCGTCTGGACTGACGAAAGGAGGGAAAGACATCGGTCAAGAATGAAGGAGATGTGGGAGAGGAGGAAGAGAGAGGAGAAGAAGGGAGGAACCATTTGAACGAAACATAGTCCACAGTGGCCATACGCAAAAAAAGAAAAGAAAAAAGAAAACAGCCTTCTTATAGTGAACCCAAGTATGAACATAGACTACTCTTCTATTTGAAATACGGTTTGCTCGTAAACAAATAACGTTTTATAAAGAATATCGCAACTTTAATGTAATGAAATAATTTTTAAGCGAATAATGTGTACATTAATAATATTTTATTATTTCAGTTGTTATATTTAGCGACGGCGTCTCACCCCCGTGTTAAACTCCGGACATAAATCACCCTGTTCCCTGCCCAGATGGTGCTGCTTGCCGGCTAACAAATTCCGTGTGCCAAAAACATCGCACAGCCAGCCTAATAAATTTAGAACGCTCATTTACAGTGAATAATTCGTTTTATATTAAAAAAAAAAACACGAACACAAAGCTTGTAATTTTGCTATTTCAAAGTGATGTAAAATATTTCGCGTGTAACAGTAGTTTAGAATAATTATTTTGTAACGAGCCTGTTCACGTGCTGTTGCGCAAAAGTGGATTCCATGTGAAATGGCTGCGTACTGTCCTTAGCAGATGCTTCTTTACCTTAAAGGTTATTGTTCAATCAATAATAATAATAATAATAATAATACGCTCTATATCATAAAAATATATTTCGATTCAAATTATTTTTGTCAAAAAAAAAAAAAAAAAAAAAAAATACTTCACTCATTGTCATTCTCATTGCACAAAATAATTTTGTCTGCGCTCTGATTCGCAGTATAATTTTTTTATTGACTTGTCCAACTGAAATCAACTAACTTGTGGTTGGCTGAAGCAAGATCTGCAGCTTTAATAAAGTGTAGGTACCAGGACCGTACGATAAGTACCCGTGTTGGGGACAAGTACGGTTGCTAAACACCATGAATGTAACATTACCAGGAAAATACATGAATATTCCATCAGCAAAAATATTCAGAGAACTTTTCATAGCAACTTTAATTTTACACGGTTGTAAATCTTGGACCCAAAACACAAAAAATGGAGGGAAGAGAATAATAATAATAATAATAATAATAATGGTAAAGGGTACCGAAGGGCTGTTTCTTTGCCGAAAGGAAATGGACCAATAAATTTCGGTTAATGCCCACTGTTCCCGACAATAGTCGCAAGTTGAGAAATCAAGTCAGATCTGCCAGCAAAGCCTTATCTCACGTCCTCGAAGGCGAAAGACGCGTGGCCCCCTGGAAAGCATGGCGTAGAATGGATGTGCGTTATGTAACTGTCGGAAGAGGCTGAAATTCGAGTTTCCAGCCCCTTAAAACTGGAACCTTCGGCTAAGGGAGACAACCCCAATAGAAAACAGGCCTGTTAGGATACCTGAAGGTGGCATCCCCACCACCTAACTACTTAGCTAGAGGTTGGTAATCTCTACTAAGGAAACTAAAATATACCGGTACTCAAAATCTTCACGAAAAGGTAGACCAAGGGAGAGATGGCTTCAGTGAAGTCGGAACAGTCTATAAGCCTATACCTTGACGTGGAGAAGAAAAATAAGATAATAGTTAATAATAATAATAATCTACTAGAAATTTTGTTATTACCCTTATTAATTACTTTATTAAGTTATTATTGTTAATTTTATAGCTTATTTTTGATACACCAATAAAAGGGACCGTACCAAGCTAAAAACACGCGCGCTCATATTCACGCGAATGATTTTATCATAGCACAGCACACTTCGTTTTTACGGCTAAGCGCTAGCATACGAGTGTAGTCGGTATTGGTAATTGCAAAATTCCCCTGTTGTACATATGGAACGTCCAGCGGCGTGCGGTATGTGTTGCGTGGAGGTTACGCTCGTTGACAGTGGCTGTGATATCCTGACAGCGTTATTGGATTGTTAGAGCAGAACGAAAAGACTGTAAAAACCAAGAGTGTATGGTGACCTAAACCCCTCCTTCCAGTAAGCGTCAGCAGTGTTTCCTCATCACTTTACTTCTGCCCTCATTGACACTCATAAAAATCATCATCATCAACCTCAAGGATTAGGTTCATCCTGAACCTGTTCCGGGACCCACTCCGCTCTCGGCCGTCCTACATCTCTCTCCCCCCACGGGTCTATATTCCATCGCCAGCACCCGCCACTCTTCCCAAATGTTCACACCACCTTCATTTGTTGCTCCTTAACTGTTCCAACAGTGGGTCGTCGCCCAGTTCCGTCCTTATATCCACATTCTTCTTTCTATCAATAATGGTACAACCCAGAGTACTCCTCATAGACTTCATCTCCGCTGCCTGAATCTTTGTAATAACCTTCTCTTTACGTCATAACTCTGGCTTCATCTCCATACATCAAAACTGTTACCGCTACAGTGTTAAAAAACCTTATTCTTGTTCCTTCTTTCTTATTTTGAAGGTATGTGTGAATTGTTCCACAGATATTCCAAAATTTCTTTAATTTTTCATCCAGATCAATTTCTGTCCAATATGTAACGTAACATCCCAAGTAATTGAAATGCTGGACTTTTCAGCTATAATTACCTTAGTTCTTACCGGTAGCTTAGCTATTTATTACTATTTTAATCTTGTCCGCCGATATTTTAAAACTACGGTATATTCATCTGCTATTCGATTTAGTCTGATCATTGATTTCTGTAGTTTATCCTCGATGTCCTGAATTATTACCATATCATTTGCGTACAAAATGAAAGTTTAAAATATTCCTTTCAGAAAAATCCCTGGGTCAACATAAGATTACCATGGTTTAAAGATGCCGTGTATTGAAAGCGTCGGCGATATACAGCAGCCTTGTCTTACCCCCTTATTATTAGGAACTTCCTCAGTCATCCTTCCTACTATAACCAGTCGTACACTTGTTTCTACATAAAGGCTCTTTATAGTTTCTATAAGATGTATAGAGTAACCTCTTCTGTCAAATCATTGCTCCTGACTGGACCACACATTCTCAACACTCTGCGCTCAAATACGTCCAGCATCTCTTCAGTTCCCCTTCTAAGCGTCCACGTTTATCATAAGTTTGGAATTTAGTTAAGCTGTTCAGGACTTAGACCCTATTCAGGATTTAAGCAAACAGAGCGTCTTGCCATTCTTCAAAATTCTATTCCTTACTCCTGAGATTACACGAGTCTTGTCATTACTCTGCAACCACTTAATCACGAAAAATTTCAAGCCTATACGTCTACTTGTCATTGAAAACAAAAATTAGGCCTACCTTAACTCGTACCTAATTACGCTAAGTTTTATCAGAAACGTAATTCTTTTTTATTTAAAACATCTTATTAATAGGCCTAATTGTTGCGACAGAATTGTGTAAAAAGGCCAGTTACACTCCTTTCATCATCATCATCATCATCATCATCATCATCATCATCATCATCATCATCATCATCATCATCATCATCATCATCATCACATCATCATCTTCTTCTTCTTCTTATTCTTCTTCTTACCCTCAACCCAGAGGCTGGTGGACTGACAATTTCTTCCTCCCGTAGACAGCCTCTGCATCACCACATAGCCCATCTTCTTCCTTTTTTTAATCCCATCCATATAATTCTGCCTGGACCTTCTCCTCCCACTACGCCTCTCGATCATGCTGGTTAACCAGTTTGAATTGCGTAGCAAGTGACCAACCACAGCAGGTTAAAGTACATTGCTCTAATTAAGTTACTTTGATGCCAAAACAATAACGAAAATTAATTTTTTTAATTACATACATACATACATACATCTTTTGCTCTACAGCCCAGATCGAGCCTTGGCCTCCAAAAGAATTTGCGTCCACTTATTCCTGTCCTCACCCATCCGCCACCAATTCACTGCGCCCAGCTTCCTCGCATCACTGCTGTCCTGGTCCAACCTTCCATTCTTCGGTCTTCCAATCTTCCTTGTTCCTATTGGCTTGTATTCCATAATTCTTTCTGCCGTACGTTCGTCATCCATTCTCTGAACGTGTCCTGCCCATCTTAATCCATTAATTTTGGCAAATCGGACAACTGTAATGTCATTGTACTTAGCATACAATTCACTATAATTTGTCTTTCTCCAGACTCCGTCCTGTTGAACTGGCCCATAAATCTTTCTCAGTATCTTCCTTTCAGACACAGCCAGCCTCTGTTCATCAATTTTCTTGAGTACCCAGCACTATTTTAAATTACACGGGAGCAAACTGCCACTCTCCACTCATAGAACAATAAGTATCGCACAGTCTAACAGGAAGTTAATAAACTACTCGTAATTGAGGTTCACGTTAATCACAACGGCCTGGCGCATAGTCAACAGTGGTAAGCAATGGGCGCAGCCGATAAATCTCACTCGTGTCCGTTTGGGAAGTCATAACGATTGCAGTGTAGCGATGGGGGAGGGGGAGGGGGGAAGCAATTAGCGTTGCTCAACAAGCGTCGCTGAGGTGAGGTGAAAAATACCGTATTACCGCATTTCCATTCCAACCACTCTGCAGAATCCGCTGGTAATCCCGCTATATCAACCGTTATTCATAAATCTTCCACTCCATCTTTTACGTAGCCTATACTTGTTTAACTATTTATAGGCCCGACTAGAGGTGGGCCGACATACCTATAGCAGGTATTTTGGAACGATATTTTTGTGGAACGCATATAACAGTGACTGAAAATTTGAAAAATCCGTTCCCATTCAATGATAACTGAACAGTCAAAATACCCGTTCCCATTACTCGCGGCCTCGCGGTTCCGCGTTGCGGGACCTATACCTATAATACAGGTATATATATATTAATTAAAAACATACAAAAAAGTCAAAAAAATGAATATTTGGGAAAATCTTAACATTTACAAACACAATAACAATAATTTATTAATTACAGAACAAACCCAAATAAAAACAAAACAAACGATCTATTTAAAATTATAAATTTACTACAAAATAAAAATGAATAAAATATAAACAACAAAATTTCAAATATAACCGAGAAAACAGCTGCTGAAGAAAATAAACATTAAAACAATCGTTAACTAATCGACCTAAATCGATTATCAGTTACTTTATTTTACATTAAAATCTATACAAATTCGATTATTCGTTAATTTTATATTAATAGAATTATTTCGATTGTTATTAATTTACTTAGAAACCTCTGATGATACTGATATTTTTCAGTGAAACGTGCGTCAGGTGTTAAAAAGAATATACAAAATTATACTACTTGCAGAAGAAAGAAATTGAAAACATCACAAAATATATAATATAATATAAGAGGTTTTTGGACGTGTTATTTTATTGGAACGGTATCGTTCGTACCTGTTATTTTCAAATACTAGTTTAGCACACCTCTAGTGCAGTCGATAAATCTCACTCGTCTCCGTTTGGGAAGTCATAACGATTGCAGCGTAGTGTTGGGGGGGGGGGCAAGCAATTAGCGTTGCTCAACAAGCGTCGCTGAGGTGAGGTGAACAATACCGTATTACCGCATTTCCATTCCAACCACTCTGCAGAATCCGCTGGTAATCCCGCTATATCAACCGTTATTCATAAATCTTCGCCTCCGTCTTTTACGTAGCCTATACTTGTTTAACTGTTTATCAATGGTTATCAGCAACGAATCTTTATTCTAATATTAAGAATCACAAAGTTTTACATGTTATCTGTTTCTTAGGGTATCACCGCCGGCGTCATAGTTGTTAAAAAATCGGTGTGGAGAACCATACATGACTTCCATGTTCTAAGATTTATATTTAAAAACATTTACTTGAATTCGGTTCGATAATTTCTAAAAAAATGTCGCCCACCTTCAAACTATTTTCACTATTTATAGATATTTTTGTTGTTATTATGGGGTAGTCGTTTAATATAATATTATTTTCGAGTCACTTTACCTATAAAAATCAGGTACTTCATTCTTATAAAGAAACTGAACTGCGCAGATAATCATCCCTCCTCCTCAACCGATCCCCACCATTAGTGACATTTACAATTTCATAAAGTAATAGTTTTATCATATGTACTTTCTAAGGTATCTTACCATTCAAAATTAAATATTCTTTACTTGATTTCAGCACAACAATTTTAAAAAATCACCCCTTCCATCTTTAACTACACACTCCATTTTTAATTATCTCATTTACCATTTTACACTGGATTAATTTGACTTTATTTTCGGGGTACTTAATTATTAAAATTAAGTGCTTTACTCTTGTTAAAACACAAAACAATGCAGGTAAACTACCCCTCCATCCTAACCGAACAACCTGGTTGCCTGGCAACCAAATTTTTTTATTTTTAACAATTATCATTATTTGAAAAAGTTTAAATGAATTTTTAATTACTTTACTCTTGTTAAAACGTAAAACGTTGCAGGTAAACTACCCCTCCCTATTCACCGATCTTCACCAAAATAAATATGCCTCGTGGGCAACGTTGGCTGGTTGGCAGGGTCATTGGCAATGGGTCTTAACCAAAATGATGGTCACCGGGAATCCCATCTAACCTCCTGGCTCCTACTTGCGGCTGCGGGTCGGCAGATCTCGGCTGTGTTGGAGGCTAAACGCAGTCAGGGGGCAGGAGGCACGAGTGCAGGAGTAACATTCCTGGGAGGAATCTATGAGCGGGTTGAACATCTGACCCGGATACCATCTGGTAGAGCGCCTGAATGTAGCCTGGAGAGAGGACCCTGTATTTACATACTTCGCCCACTACCCGTGACGAGTGATATTTGCTTCTCCCCGTCCAGATCATCTGGACCAGTGTTTCCCTTTAAGGTAACAAGATAATGAGTTTTACATAAAACTTTGAAAATACAAAATTGAAATTTTTTTACTGTATAGGCTATGTATTTAGAACTTTCCTCATGTTCATTGTGGCCGATGCATCTTACCGTTGATTTTAAATCCCGAATTTCCATGGTTGAACGGATTAAACTAGATAAATTGGATTACGTATACGCAAGTATTGAAAAGTATTGTGTGTGCGTTTTGTTTGCGCGAGCGTGCACGTGTGAATGAGAAATAGACAGAGAAAGAGAGAGGAAACAGAGACAGACAGTCAGACAGAGACAGAAAGAGGAAAGCAAGGAGGCGAATTTCTTATTTTCAACTATTGGTAGTGAATTTTGATAGAGTCCTATGTATTCACGAGGCAGCCCAAAGGATCTTCCTACTAACCGCTGAAGAGAAATCATTGGCGGTGGAACGACAGTGGACAATCTGTATTCTGTCTGTGGGAATCGTTAACCCTTCAGGGGGGGGGTATTATCGAGCAACCCGTCGTGAACACGTATTGGTCCTTGAGGGCAGATGGTAAATACAAAATAAATAAACAAAAAACGTCCAAAGCAAACCATATTCAATATAATTTCATTTTCTACATTCTTTTTATGTAACCTTTAAAATAGGGTAGATACCTGTTATTTCTTCATGCAACTTACTTTGGTCGCTAGACACGATGCGTCCCCTCACGCAGTATGAGTGTTTGTTGAATTCAGTGTTTTTATGTGTGTTTTTATGAACTGACGAGCTCGACCCGAGTGATCATCACCTGAGGATGGGACCTTGATCCTGAAACGCGTCGTGCCTAGCGACCAAAGTAAGCTGCATGAAGGAATAACAGGTATCTAACCTATTTTGAAGATTAACTATTGCAACTTGGTGACCATACACACAATTAATATTCTTCTTATGCATACACGCGTACTCTCGTCAAAGTAACATATGAATTCCTTTCGCTGTGGTAAAGTATAGTAAATGTTTGTGTAAAGAGAGAGAAACAAAGCAGTGTAGCAGTAAAAGGGAAATAAACAAGGACCGGAGGAACAGCGCAGGGATACTTTATAATCCCAGAGGAAATCTACAGCGTAGTACTTACCCGCAAAGACATGTCTGGAATATTTTGACACAATCTCAAGCCCCCGCCGCAGTTCGTTGTACTCAAGACAACACTACGTGGGGGGGGGGGGCGTAATTATTCTCGGCTGTTAGTTAATGTAACACCCACTATGGTCTGCTCTGTACATAACGTGCATAATTGTGGGTGACTGGTCGACACGGGTGTCTAATTTTATTGACTTTCCACGCGAATTACAAGGGAGTAACGGCTGGGATCAAAGGAAAAGTAAAGGAATTATAATAAACGTTGTCGATTTATTATAATGTTTATTATAAACGGTGTCGGTACAGAAGATGCCACAATAATGCGGTGTACACACGTGTTGGGAGATACGTAATTAGAAAAAGAAGAATTACTTTCTACGGACATGTTCAAGAATGATTCCTGGCAGACTAACAGGGAAGCTTTTTAACTATTTCAAAAATCTCAAAATGTCAAATACGTGAATCGAAGAAACAGAAAAAGACACTGAAGAACTCCAGATTATTGAAGAAGATACTGAAGAATGCTTGTCACTAAAAAAGAAATTAAAAAAATGCCCAAGGTTTTCAGGAAACACCCAAGAAGAGAACAGACGAAGGCCATCTGGACTGACGAAAGGAGGGAGAGACATCGATCAAGAATGAAGGAGATGTGGAGAGGAGGAAAAGAGAGGAGAAGAAGAGAGGAACCAGTTGAACCAAACTTAGTCCACAGTGGGGCTCATAAGCAAAAAAAACGATGTCGATTTAATCCAGAGTATTCGATTCACGGATGACATATAGCGATAGTTGTTGGCTCAGAGAGTGATATGAATCACATGTCCGACATTATTGTTAAAATACTTAGACTGCAGATAAGTACCAAGTAAACTAAAACGCTTGGTTACAGATAAGAAGTGTGAAGGTGAGGAAGTAAATAAAAAACTGACCAACATGATTTTTGGGCATGTAAAAGAATTCTCTACCTAGGAAGCGTTACTAAAAATAGGAAGAACGTGCCGCGGTATTCGTCTGAGATAAGCCTTTTTTTTTTTAATTTAACTTCATTGCAGCTAATTACAAACTATCTATCAATTTTATTCTAATACATAAGTTAACACATACATAAGTTATGTCTAATACATAAGTGGGAGCGGTCGTGGCGTAGTGGCTAGCGTGTGGCGCTGCTACGCTGTCGGCGCGGGTTCAATTCGCGCCGGGGGCCATCTGATTTAGATACGACCGTTCCCCCTCGCAAGGCAATGGCAAACCAGCGAGAGGTATACTGCTTAGTATAAACCTTCCCCAACTATGCCGTTCGGATCCGGCGTCAAACTGTAGGTCCCATATACCTGTGAGAGAATCAGTACCACACGCACCACGGGTATATGCGGGGAGGGTACAAACCAGTCGAAGACTGAAGGACTACATAAGTTAACAGCGTCTGGGATGAGCTCGCACTGGAGCATTCCTCACTACAGTTACACTTTGTTCATGTGCTGAGAATTACTTTACATTTTTAGTTCACTAGTTCAAACGGTTTCTGTTTCTGCAGTCCCCGAACGAGTCCAGCATTATCATGTAGTTGTAGCACTTCAGTGTTCATGTGTTCATGTAGTCTTCTTTCATATTTATCCGCAACCCATTTAATCTCGTCAGCAACCGTAGGCATTTTTAGGACCGGTGGATGTCATCATTTCTTACGTACCATGGTGCATCAACAGTACTGTGAAGAACTTAATTTTTGAAAAGTCTGAATTATTTGAATATTAGAATAATTCTTAGTACAGCCGCGAAGCTGTACAGCATACACCCAAACTGGTTTCAAGACTTGTTTGTATTACAACAGCTTGTTATACAGCGACATCTCAGACTCAGAGTGTCTTCCAAGCATTCACGGCATTTTCTTCAATTTTAATCCAAGTTCTTCCCGTTTCTTCTTAACACGTTCTTTCCACCTAAGTTTGGCATCCAGACATCTAAGCACCTAAGTTTGGCATCCAGACATCTAAGTTTGGCATCCTACATTTTCACACTTCTTACACAGGATTTTTGAGCCTCCAAATACCTCCACTGTGGAAAAAAAATCCCCATACCTGGCAACACTGACTGGAGGAATGGAAATAATTTCATAGTCTTCCGACTGTAGACAGTGTATAGATAATAGTTAGTTCAATGAAGTACTACCAAAATTGTGAGTCGTAGCAAAAGCGAGGCGTAACTGTAGAAAAAGCCGGTTTTTCATCCTTATACTCCGACCTTTTTGGAAAAACAATGTCGAGGGTAAAATGTAGGGGAAGAGGTGGAGGAGACAGCCCGAGTTGTCATACTTTGGGAACCGTGATCAGTGATATATTGGACGCTCTTATGTCGCTATGAAGAACACTATAGGAGACAGGAACGTATGTGCCTTTGTTGTTAAAATTCCCGGACTGTTTGGCCGTCGTCCATTGTTTCTAACTAAAACAGACGTTTCGACAGTACCATCGACTGCCATCATCAGTGTAAAATTCGAGCTGTACTAACGTAGGGTGGGACGCGTTAGAGACCACAGTACTGTGATGGTAGTCGACGGTACTGTCGAAACGTCTGCTGTAGTTAGAAACGATGGACGACGGCCAAACAGCCCGGGAATTTTAACATTGACTCCGGCCGTGTAAGCCTATGCAGTACTGTATGTGGCTTTGTCTTCATGGATAAACAAGTAGCTAAAGTATTAACGGCCCATCAAAAAACAACTATAAAATAATCTTTGTAATAAATGGATAACAGGGTATTTTGGTTAAGAGACAGCATCGTCATTTAAAACTTTTAAAACAAACATTTTTGTTTATAGAAAAAACTCTATGTGTGTGTGCGTGTGTGTGTGTGCGCGCGCACGTGTGTTACTCTGTACGTAATGTTGTTTTATTATAAAACAGGCAGAGCGATAATAAATCTTGTTAAAGACCCGAAAGGGCGAATAGCAGCAAGCAGTAGGCCTACAGGTTAATCTCTCGCACACACACACGCACGCACAAACAACAGATTCCGAAGCCGATGTCTCTCACGAGCATGCAGCAGTGATCGTAAACTAATTTGAATTGAAAATAAGGCGGCCGAGAACGCGACGGCGCCGGCGGAGGAGGCGGCTCGGATATTTATTTGAAAACGTATCCGAATCTGACAGCGAAAAGTTTGTGTCGCGCGTCGTCGGGTTAAATGAACCGCGCGGCTAAGAAATTAAAACTTAAACCAACCCACTCTGCCGGCCCACTTGAATATGAAACAATATGATCCGCACGCCGTGTGCTTACAAGCTTTTATCGTTAACTTTATCTCCTTGAAGATACACTTCCACGAAACTACACGTGGGGTTTACGTTACGCGTGGGTTTACGAACACTGCATTGCCAATAAAACACAGGAAAGCGCCTGGGACAGCTACTATACTAATTATTAATTGAATAAACAACACACGTATGTTCAATGAAAGTTATAGCGTCTTGCTTATATTTTCCAAACACGTTCGTATTTCGTCGACTGTGGAAGCGTAAAGTAGGGCCTACGTAGTTTCATCAGATACAAGTTGATATCAAAGCCGCCTACAAATTCGCACTGTCAACGGTTTAGTCTCTTGTAATTTGAATGAGTCTACATTGAAAGCTACGGCTTCAACACTTAGAATATTGACTCCCTGATCGTCATACGGTAAGCCTTTCAGGAACTGGAGTTGTCCGCTAAGGCTATGGGCTTGGTTATAAACCAAAGCAAAACCAAATATATGGTTGTAGGTGCCAACACTCGTGCCCTGTCCCTGCGCATTAACGATTATGAATTTGAAAAGGTTCAGGGTTTTCCATATCTCGGGTCATATGTGGACTCTGGAAATGACTCCTCTAGAGACATTGGTGTTACTACGGACTGGTGAAACATTTTAAGTCAAAATTAATAAGTAAAGATACAAAAGCCACCCTATACAAGACCTTGATCAGACCAGTCCTGATTTATGGCTTGGAATGCTGGGTGCTAAATAAACTAGATGAGCAGAAACTATCCGTTTTTGAGAGGAGGGTACTGAGGAGAATCTATGGCCCTGTGAAGGAAAACGACATTTGGAGGCGACTGCATAATCGAGAGTTGTACGAAAGGTTTAAAGATCTTCCGATCGTGCAACTCATACAAATTAACAGATTGCGTTGGGCTGGTCGTGTGCAGAGAATGGCGGAGGATAGAATCCCAAAAAGAGTTATGAATTATTTGCTGATGTGAAGGAGAAGGAAAGGAAGAACGCGTACAAGATGGCTGGACCAGGTTGGTAGGGAGGCAGTGAGGCTGGGTGCAGCAAACTGGTGGACATTGGCCGGGAGTAGAGACCAGTGGGGAAGATTTCTTTTGGAGGCCAGGGCACGGACTGGGCTGTAGCGCCGAGGATGTATGTATGTATGATCGTCGTACGGTACAATGGAAAACAAAATACAAGACATCAATGAAATCACTAATAACCAGCTTCAATTATCACAATTAATAATTTGTAATCATCTCATACAATAACCCAAGTTAAACTTGTTCACAGGCAATAACAATGTCAAATAATAGAGTTCCACGCAATTTATATCACAATAACACTTCACACCATACTTCGACAAGCACTCGATCCGCGCTAAGGAAAATCGCTCACGTAACTGAACTGACAAGCCAGCTGCTATGGCATTTTGTAGGTAGCGCACTCGTTCTAGAAATTTTCCATCCTCATTTCATGCCACTTAATGCGTATCTCAAGTGCTCTTGAACACACTGGAACTTACTTGAGGGTGGTCTTGACTGGGGCAACACTTGCCACACTTGACCAGGGGGGGGGGGTAGTGGAGAATGTTCTGGGCTCCTCGATTGGCTTCTCGTCACAATATATATGATTCTGTCGATTGTTGAGTGTAAATATAAATTTAGCGACTAATATTCAAAACAATTGAACAGGAAGGAGTTTAGAAAACAAAATAAGAACAATTGAATATAAGAAATTTGCTCCGCTGCTCACTCTCACTTCCTCCCTCTCTGTTTCACGGACACACACACAAACTCACTCAAGCTCATTTTCTTTTTCGTTTTAATATTGAAAATGTTTATAAGGACGTGTCGCACATTTGCGGCCGATCGCTGGTGCGTAATCGAAAATGGGAACCGGTGAGTTTCCATAGAAACTACTTCTTTGTTGTCAATAACGTAGTACACATATAAAACTTCGCTTATGAATGCGACTACATTTAAATTATAATCTGTACATTGGTAAATGAAGAATTAATTCATTGATTGATGAACGAAGAATGAATTCATTGATTGGTGAATGAACATAAATATATATATATATATATATATATATATATATATTTTAGATTTATTGAAGCATTTTCAATGTCCTTCTCTATGCATTGCATTTGTGCAATGCCTGTAAATTTTTTCTTACTGAACGAGGTCGGGGTTTAGACAGGAATAGGTGGCTGCAGCGAGTGACTTCTGGTACAAGAGAAAACAAGGAACACATCTCTTATCACGCGGTCATAAAGTGTGTGCAGCAGTGATTCTACATGTGTTACATGTTTCTGTGTGTGTTCCAACGCGTCTGCTTGTCAGCTCGTCAACACGGCCACTTTAAATTCGTCTCGCATATCACTGAATTTCTACATTGAACATATATTTTCCTTTATGATTAGATCTGTGTCGCGACGAAACAACTTTTCGTGGTATGAATGATTGAATTCAGAAAGTTATGCGCCAGCAGACACTCGCGCTGCATTTTGTCGCTTTCTACTGTTTGGGTTGGAGTACTACAGCGCGAACGGTTTTACGGCAAAACGTCAAGCGAAAACGAACACGGTGAAACAAAACTCAATACATCAATGCGGTCACAAATTCCATATATACAAACTGTACTTGCGTCTCGTTACTATGAGAGAATATAAATTTTGCGTTTACGTTCAGTTACTTACGGCCGCATAAACTGACAGCAACAGCGAAGCAATGAAATAGCACGAGAATGTTTTATATATCGGAACGGAACTAAAATCTACACCAAAGCGGTGACTGCAGAAACACGAACGAAATATTTTGCTTCCATCCCTTTCGTGCACACGTCTACTACTTCCACATTCGACATTTTTACTTAACTTGTATTGCAACCACTAACACGTAATTATACTTTCCATAAGCGGTTTCAAGCCTCTCGGCTCAGAAACCATCACTCCTTTATATATCTTATCTACAACCTGTAGATAATCTTATCTTATCTTAGTCAAAACGTAGGACGCGGAATGGAATCAGTTTCTACTGATAAGCACTAAATGATGTAACAGTGCCAGAAATTGAAAATCACTCCTATCATTATCTATGAGTTAACAGCATTACATTCCCTTCAGTATACTTAAAACTATTTATTGACTACGAATACTCTACTGAAATATAAACAAAATGCGATGTTTGACTACAGATTTTAAATCTTTTGATGAGAATAAGCGTAGGAGGAAAGAGAATTTTTCAAAACCACGTTTCAAGCGTAAGATTTGATAGAGGTTAGATGGAAAACGTAGAGATAATGTTTACCATTACGCACAACTCGGTTTTCTGCCCCTCTCCCTCTCTCTCTCTCTCTCTCTCTCTCTCTCTCTCTCTCTCTCTCTCTCTCTCTCTCTCTCTCTCTCCTACTATCCAGAAAGTTTTAGTTCAGTTCTCTGGCGCAGTACAGTTCATTTAACCTTCGCGACGCGACAGATCAAGGCAAAGGCCGGACGGGAAAACGCCGACTGAGTCAGAATCCAATACCTCCCCCACTCCCACCTCTCAATAATGTTCTTCACTTCATTTTCGACTAATCCAAATTAGTTTGCTATAATCGTTCGCGTGTAAAGAGAGGGAACTTAAAACAGAGGCTTATTCAAACACTCAAAGTGTGTTCTGACGAAATCTTGAACTTCGTCGAAAACTTTCACTTCGATGCTCGTTCAACTATACACTGCATAATTTTAACATGATAATGTTTTTAGGCTGGGGGTCATTCCACAAAATGCGTGATGCAAAATGTGTAACATCATCGAAAAATGTAACGCTCCAGGTGATGTTAACACTATATTTTTTCCACACTTTCGATTCCCCACAGTCTAGAAATCTTCGGTCTCTGTCGTTTTTAACATGATAATGTTTGTTATATAGTAAATATATATAGTAAATATATTTGTTATATAGTAAATATTTGTTATACAGTTATATAGAAAACATGATATTATATAGAAAAAACGATGTACTTTACGGACGTTCGGGTCTCTGTATATCTTGTTGGAAGGTAATGCTTCAGGCACCAGCACAGGATCTTCAACAACGTGTCCGATCTGTAGTCGTGAATCGGTCAGAAATCCGTATGAACATCGCTGAACAGGAGAGTCTGCAGTTTATGCACATTATACGTTTCAAAAGCCTAAAAACATTATCATGCTTCGATGTTTCGGTTCCGTCGAAATTCTTTTTTTTTTAAGCTTTCAACTTGGCTTTTCATTAAGTGGCGACTGGTAAAACAGAGACTCACTAAGTGCAAACGAAGTGTAGAACAGTGTTTCTGCGTAGATATGAGACACGGAAACTTAGCACATACACACCAGTGGCGGTTCATGGTTCTGACAGTTGGGGGTTCCACGTTTAAATGTTTCTAGTAAAGTAAGAGCAATTTATCCCATTCCATATAACACCCGGGGTGGGTCGCAGCATGAAGAAATGACTGCTGTATTAGTAATATTAGGTTGTGTTTGTGTTATTGTAAAACATATATAGTTAAATAGTAGGGTAGTTAAATGCCTACCTTACTTTGGAATCACATATTTTATTGATAAATTGTTCAAGTCCTAGTTGGTACGCTGCTCCCAGCATCTTTTAAACTTTGTGATGCACTGTTTATTGTTGAAGTCGCTAAATGTTTATGCAAAAAATCGAACCTTCTTTCCTTTTTAGCACCAAATTTATCAGTAACAATTTCATTCAACTCTACAAGTTGGTGAACAAATTCTTTCTCCATTGCCGGATAGCACTATTTTATTTGATTTTAAAACTTCACTCCATACATTTTCATTGCAGAACGTATGAAATAAAGAAATCTCAATCAGAATGATCAATATTGCACACCACTATATAAAAATTATTCCGATTGGCGCTTTCAAGCTTCACAGCTCATCGTCAGATCAGGAATAGGCAGAAAATATGTAATACCCAACCCTTCACCCCTCTCCCCACCCTGCTCACCCACAACAAACTAAAAATTAATGACCCTTCCCCACCCCCTAAACTCTGTCTCACCATCTGTACAGTTACATATTTTTCTAGTAAATTCCTTGTGTTTCAGTGTGTGTGTGTGTGTGTGTGTGTGTGTGTGTGTGTGTGTGTGTGTGTCCTTTTAAACTACCCTCTTCCTCTCCACACACGTGGGTCAGTCACCACACACCCTTATTTTAAAACAACCAATTAGTACTATGAAATATAATTCTTAATCTTATCTATCTGCCCTCTCTCATTTACTTCTTAATCATGTTATAAAATATTTCTTCATTATCAAATTTAATTTTAATATTAATTAAATTGTCTAACCCTTTTTCTCTTTCTTTCAATATTTCTAACTCCTCTCTAAGCTTCTTTTCAACTGTGTTATTTACTACTTTTACAATTTCGTATTCTTCCAAAGGATTAACAAACTTGTGGTTGTCTTCTATGAAATGTCTTGCATATAACGAATTGGTTGTTCTATTACCTTCTCCACGTTTGTGGTCAGACAACCTGCATGCGAATTTTCGTCCTGTCTCCCCTAGGTACACTTTGTTGCAGTCTTTACATTTTAATTTATAAATTCCGCTTTTCTGTAATACTGGAATTTTGTCTATATTCTTATTCCTTATCTTATCAAATACCGTTTTCTGATTGTGATTTCAACCACTAACACAAATTTCTTCATTAAACGTCTGTTAAGATGTGCAATCGACTACAGGTAATGGACAACAACAATGAGGTAATAAACGACAACAATAAGGTAAGTAAAGTTTTTAAATATCTTAAGTTAAATTCAAGAGGGTTTTAAGTAAAATATGGTTTAATAAACAATGTCTGGATAATAATGTCATCCCAAAGTACGCTCAAGTTAAAATTAAAAATAAGAACAGTGTAGCCAAAAAAGTAAAAGAACAAAGCGAGAAGTTGTGGATAAAACTGGAAATAAGGTCACTCTACGGCTTAATCAATAGATATAATAGGGAATTATATGACAGACACATAGAATTATTAAGAATATACTCAAATACTCACTGTGTCAAGGGCGCAAGCAATTACGTCATACTTTTGAGGTAATACGTAGTATTTAGAATCGTCTAGATTTTCGGCGGACTATAAATACCAGTACTCAACGACGTTCAGTTCAGTATTAGTCGCGATAAATTACAGTGCGGTTCGAGAGTTATTATCGGGCGAAATTACTGTGTGCGTTCAAGTTGTTATTAGTTAAGTGTTGTGTTTTATAATCGGACGGTATATTGTAATAGAATTGTGTTTTAATATTAGCTGACGTTTATTTGCGTGTAAACAATTTTTATCCGATTTGTTATAAGAGACTGTGTTGTTAATTACGAACTGTTTAACTGTGAAAATTAAAGCTGGTTATTAGTGACTTAATTGGTGTCTTGTATTTTGTTTCCACTGTACCTACGACGATCAAGTAGACCGTCATAACAATATGTTTATTTTAAAACTTGATAATATTTTTTTAATGTTTATATGCGTAAATGTTATAACGTTATTTGTTCATAAAATCAATGTATGTTTAACTTACTGATCCAGTACAGTCTGACTAATTAATTACTACTTTACGTAACGAAATCCCTCATATAACGAATCTTTTCTGTGTGTGAATCTTGTATTTGTAGTACAAAAACAATTAACTTAATAATTACGTCCACATAACGAAACATTCACAATTCTCAGTAACGAAGTTGGGATGAGTAATAATGTCAATCACTTCCAACAGTCTGTTCTACAGCTTCAGTATACGCCTACCTAATCAAAAATATCCATTTGGTTCTGCGTAATACGTGTATCAATAATATATGATTCGTTATGCAATCAAATAAACTTTGTTCAGTTTACTAACAGGAGAACTATTTACAGGTGTTCAGAAAACGGTTTATGTACTGCGAGTGTTTACAGAAAAGCGACAACATCGTACTGCTGCTGCTGGGATACTTCATGGTCCCAACGGAAATCTACGCACACTGCGGCGCAGTTACCGCCGAAACACGTCTGGAATATTTTGACACCAACCGCCTCCACGCAGCCCACACACGCGCGCGCGCGCGCGCGGTAAACAACAGAGGGGGAGAGAGAGAGAGAGAGAGAGAGAGAGAGAGAGAGAGAGAGAGAGAGAGAGAGAGTTACTCGGCGTCACACAAACGTATTAGAAACGGCGTACAAGCTTGCATAATTTGAATGTTATCTTCTACACTACGTCTCAGATAAGCAGATACTGGCCGTAAACAAACATGCTTCTGGCCAACACAGTACAATATTGGTGATAAGCTCAGCACGATCTATAAAACAATCAATCACATATCCAAACACTCTATTAACCAAACGATCTATTATCCGAACTCAATAAAAGTACAGTTATGTACTGTACAGTACAGTAATGTATTGGACACGTGTATGCGTATTGGATGTGTATTGAACATACAAAAAATGTATAGGCCTACTATAAAGTATTACAGTACTGGGGTCTTTTCAAGAAAGTGTCTACAAACAACTCTCGCAGCGCCACGAGCCCGCCAAGCTCCCCCACCAACGCGCCAGACCAGTCCCTACTACTACAGTAATGGTGTGAAGAAGGGGTGATTACCATACCACTACTACTACTACTATAACACATTTATCGTTTCTGTTTTGAGTCTACGATTCTACCTTTACGCTGTGCTTTTATTTTGTTTTATTTTTACCTTTGTTTTATTTTCAAAGTTACTCTTTCGTTAGTTATTTACATTCGTTTCTTCTTACATACGCTCATTCTTTCATACGTTTATTTTGTGTTTTTTTTTTTAAATTCTTTACATTCCTTTCGTGTTTATTATTTACGTTATTACTATATACTTTTATTCTTTATATTGCTTTATTCAAAATGAATCTGATAGAGTTGCTAACTGTCGCCTGAAATGAAGAAAATGCCGTTCGTATTTTTTCAAAACAAAGGATTAATTCACAATCCTAGATTATGTCATTAATGTAATATAAATAATCGTGAAAATAAACTAAAAACCCTCCTAATAAAAATTAAAAAAAAAGAAACAAAATAAAAAGAATTGAAGGCGTGCGTGCGTTTAATAAAATAAAAATAAATATAAAAAACTAAAAGCTGAAACAAAATAAAAAGAATCGAATTGAAGCGTGTGTGCGTGCGGAATTAAAGGCGCGCGCGCGTGCGCGCGTCATATGAATGTGTGTAATGTATGCTAAACACTCCTCCTTCACACAGCTACTGTAGGAGAAGGGACTGGCGGGAACGTTGGTGGGGGGAGCTTGGCGGGCTCGTGACGCTGCGAGAGCTGCTTGTAGACACTTTCTTGAAAAGACCCCAGTACTGTACAGTAATAAATAAATCGCTGTAGTTACACAGCCTTACAATCGATAGACAAAGAATTGGCTAAAGATGGACGAAGCCGATCCCGGTTTTCAGTTATTAACAGATGAAGACATAGTTATCATTAAATGAACGTAATGAAAGCGAAACAGATTCAGATGAAGACGGCAAGAATGCTACTAATACAAAACCACGACGGCAGCAAAAGCTTTTGACGCACTTGAGAAACACTTCTAAAGTGGGCCGAAACAGAAGACAAGATAAATTGTATTCAGGTTATGAATCTTAAACGACTTCAGTCTTTAGCAGCGAGACAACGTGGTATCGGTTTGAAGCAGACAGTGATAGAACAATTCTTCAAAAAACTGTAAATCCATGGTATTGTACGTTTTGTTTTGTTATTTAATTTTTAGTTAATTTTCTAGTACAGTGTTTGTCATTAAACTCTAATATTGTTTAAATTAACTTTTGGTTTTTTATTAATTATATGCAGTTTTAAATCAGTGATTTCTAGGCTTAGTAATACATTACAGTACAGTATACAGGTTGCTGTATTTATATAACAGTATGTTAGAAACGATTTTGTACTAAAAATCTTTGTTTTTGTAAAGAGAAATAATGTTTTCAATTTACGGTCTATTATCCGAAATATCGATTATCCGAACGGGCCCTAGTCCCGAGAGGATCGGATAATCGATGCTCTACTGTACATTGTTACGGCATCACAGAATGTTCTACACGTTTCTCGGCTATACCAGCTGTAATGTTTGTGTGCGTACGTGACACTTAACATGTGAAGCAATGTTACGTAATACGGAACATTCTCATACATTCGACAGTGTTCTTCGACAAGCTTCTCAACTAGCCCAACGGTGCGTGTTTCTGCCAAGGCCGCGCTGAAGTACCCTCTAGAATTTTCGAGTGCTTGTTAAGGATGCATATTATGGAACCTGCAGACTATAATTAGCACACACTTACCTTTTAGTTTTCAGTTATTGTCGGCGATTTACACAGTCCGTGTCAAGCGGTGTATTAGTGATTATACTGCGGAATTCTTTATAGTTGACATTATTATTTGTGAGGACAGATTAACTTGAATTATTGTGCGAGTATTATCTTGTTGAATAACTTGTTGATTACAAACTGTGTTAATTGTGATAATTAAAGCTGGTCTTTAGTGACTTCATTGGTGTCTTGTATTTTGTTTTCCACTGTACCGTACGACGATCAGTTAGACCGTCGTAACAATATTATAGCTTCCTTATTTAAACCGTTAACGTTGGCAATCGAACCAACTATTGTTATCAGTAGTAATTCGTTTTCATCTTCACCAGTGTAATTACATTGCTGATATGTCTCTTCACAAATCGTTTAAACGCGGCTACAACGACAACAGAATGATGACGACACGACGGGTCAGCGTCAATGAAATAGATAAGCTGCAGGTGATGAATACTAATTGTGATACCGGCGATTCCAAGTGGACTGAACACGATATCATGTTACTAAAATGATAATCCTCTTCTTCTTTAACTTCCTTGTTAGGACTCTGTCTTGTTCCATAACAACGGTCCTATATGCTGTCACTGCATCCATTCCTTGGCCGACCAGTGATCCTCTTCGTGTTTGGTTGGCTATCTCTTGCCTTTTTCACTAGCCTTGTGTCATCCATTCTTCATATGTGTTCATTCCATACTCTTGTTTCGCAATCCAAGAATTAATATCTGTTACATTACACGTTGCTCTTATACTATTGTTTGGCAACCTATCGTACTTTATCTTTCCTAATACCCTCTGTAATATAGTCATTTCTACAGTTTGAGTCCAGTTTGTCGTTTTCTTTGAGTTGTTGCTGTACCTAGCTTGGTCTCTGATGCATAGTATATTAGAGGACGTATTGTGCTTTAAAAGGAAATGAAAGGAAAGGAAACATAAGGAAAGGAAGGAAATGTGCTATAAAAAGGATAATCAAAGTCAAACACTTGGGATAACAACCTATGGTTCAATAGGTAAAGGAATAAGCTGTCATATTACAAAATCGAACAGTGTGCCGATGATGTATTAGTGAAGTTAGAGATGAAATGGTAAGGCATGAAATGGTTCGCGCAGATCGTGGCGGGTAGCTGAGAATTGGTGCTGCGAGTGAGGTAAATGAAATGCACCAACCCATGCATAACGCATACACCAACCATATATCTGTTATGAACGCAAAATTTTTGCTCTGTCAACAACACAACGCATGCGCAATGAGATCTTTTCAGACATCCGTTTCATGTCTAATTATTTTAGCTGTACCTAGGACAATAAATTTTTCAGTTTGGAAATAAAAGCAAGGATATACAAAAGTACAGTGAGGCCAATCCTGACGTGTGGAGCAGAGGCAAGACCAGAAACCACGACGACTGGAAGACAAACACAAGTGAGAGATGAAGCTGCCATTGATAAGAATGATAGGAAGAACACGGAGAGATAGAATAACAAAAGTCAATAATCGATCGACAAACATGTCCTGTGACTGATACAGTGCACTACATACAGGAAAGGCGGCAAGCCTGGAATGATCACGTCGACAGGGTGGATGATGACAAGTTAGTCAAGAGTCAAACAGGATACACGGAAAGTCGGAACAGGCAAAGCGCCTAATTTTTCCTAATAATGTTGGAAAAGAAAGGTCCACATGAAACAATATGTGCTTTGTTCAGGTGTGGCTCCAGCTAACCTTATCCACATTAACTTCGACCCATCAGAATCACTTTTTTATGCATTCCAAGACATCATCATCATCATCATCATCATCATCATCATCATCATCATCGGGAGAACAGCACACCGTAGGCCTCAGCTTCCATCAGAAGTTTCCTCCAGACTTCCCTGTCCTTAGCCAGTGTCCACCGATTTTTCACTCCAAGTAATTTCACATCTTCTGGATTCCGTTAATCCATATTAGTCTAGGTCTTCCACGTCCTCCCTTCCCTTCTGGTGTGCATTTCATAATCCTTTTAAGAACACCTTCCTCATTCATTCTCTGTACATGTCCTGCCCATCTCAGCCTCGCTAACCTAATTGATGTCATAATATCAGGCGATCTATATAACTCATAGATCTCTCTGTTGTACCTTACCAGGATCAGTTGAAAAGTTCTCTGTGCTGCAAGATTTGTATTTTATGTGAACTCCTGTTAATTTCCAAATATATCTATAAATTTAATATTGTTTAGGAGCTGTTTAAAATTGACGTGTCATGCCTGTTTTGGAAAACGGGTAAATCAAACATCGTGGTGTGATTCTTTGTTAAAAATTGTTTAGCGCCAATGGAAATTCAGAACGAAATTGTAAATGTGTCAGGAGATGCTGTGACTTCAAAACCAAAGGTTTGTAAGTAGGCATTTGAGTTTAAACGTGGTCGTACGAGCATTGAAAATGATTCCCCCCCCCCGCACTGGACGCCCAAAAAATGCAATAACTCCAGAGGCGGCAGCCATCTTGCACAACGCTTTTTCACGCCAAGTTCATGAGTTAAAGTACGATGCACACGCTCATATGAGATGCCTATGATTTCAGCAACGTCATCCTCTCCTCAATCTGCGGTCTTCCAACACCCTGTGAAATTTTTTCAATAATACTATTTTTTTTGCATTTTGTGGACGACCACTGTTGGGATTGTCTTCAGTGCTTGTACAACCACGTTTAAACTAGAGTGTACCCCACTTACCGTTGTTTCTGAAAGCGCATCATCTCCTAACACATACTTTTCAACTGACCCTCGTATTATCCCACTCTCCATCTTCCATAACGGGTTCATAAATGTTTTAAGTATTTTCCTTTCAAAAAGTGCAAGTAGAAACAGCTCATCCTGTATCCGAGGTACAGGCCCCCTCTCCCTTATGCAAGGCCGTCGTGTCCTGATTCCATGGTATAGTACACTGAAAAAAGGAATACAAATATACTGTGCAAATACCAGTAACTCCAAAGTAATAAAAATTCTCTGATAAAACGAAGTAACGTGACCTAAGGAAGTCTCATCGACCGAAGAAGCATTGTAAATTACATTTTAAAAGTGATACGTTTCAGACGTTTTTGTTAAGAATGATAACGCAAAGCAGACTGTTGAAAAAGGTTTTAGCGTCGTCGTCTAATTGCACAGAATGTGCGTTCACATAATAAGAAATAGTAGGGAACGCTCCGCTGCCTTCTTAAATGATGATACGTAGTAGTATGCTAACTTTTACTCCGCCAGACTTAACATAGTCTTAAGTAACTAACTTTCTCTGGTGGGTACAAACTGAGAGATGTGAACGCGTGCAGAGAGAGTTGTAAGCGCCAAGTGCTCTGTGTTAAAGCATTCCGTCGTAATAGACATGTCACTGCGGCAGTTACGTTTATGAGGTAGATTTCCGCGGGGACCGCAAAAAACTTTTCCACACACCCTAAAATCTTCTCTCGTAGCTTACTTTTATTTTTAACCGTTTTTTAGTTTTCCCTGTTGCGTTATAAAACTGCACTGTTTAACAGTTTGTTTAACAAAACTTAACTTATCGAGTGGCGGTAGCGATTATTATCGTTTTTCTTTTTCGGCGAAGAGTCGAGAGCGTCGTACAACCCGTTTCTCGGCTACCCGAGTACGTGCAGACTAGGTCTTGTAATACGATGAACAATGAGACGAATGGACCAAGTACAGTACACGTTCCATTAAACGAATAAACTGAGATTGTTAAGTATGAAGTGTTCGTGAATTGTCGATTTACTGTTGTAATTAATTCGTCAGGATGCAGAAATGATGAAGAGAGAGTGGACTGTAGTTAATACATTTATTGAAAATTATTCAGATTATTACAGCATTGAAATGGTTAGGTGTCAATTTTGAATATAAGATTGGCTAATGAGCGCATCGTAAATACAAGTCGTAAAATGTTACATTGAAGAATTAATTTAGTGAGAAAGCCTAGAAGGCCATATATAAAGTCTTGGGCCTAAGGCCTACATTAATTGTCGCGACAAAGAAGAAATGAATGTGACAGGATAGCAGCGAGCGCAAGGGCGACCACCGCTAGCGAACGTATGTAACGCACTGTCCAGTTGTACAGACATGAATTGTGCAAATTAAAAGCGCAGATTAGCCAACCTATGAATGCAAAAATTACCGCGCTACTGTTCAGAGATCGAGTGTACGTTTGTTAGTGAATCAGTGTTACATTTTTTTGATCTTTTCGGTTAAGTGGCAGCATGCAGTGAGCAATTACTCTACGTAGCAATCGCCAGTAACAACGCATTTCCCCCTCCAACGCATTTTGCAACCATTCCATGCCCTGTGACTCTGTATGCCGCAGTCGCAAGTGTAGTAGTATCGTTGCGTATCATGAATTTCCTTTTCAGTTACAGCACAGATTCCCGACAAAGATTCAGCGATACAGTTTCTAAGAGACAAAAATATTTTACATAACCCAACAATTTGTACGAACGGCGATCAAATGAAACTGTATACGACAGGTAAAGACCGTTGGGTATGTTCTATAAAGGACTGTCGGGAATCGAAACAAGTGCGACAGGATACATTACTAAATAATTCTCGATTGGATTTCCGCACAATCGTATACTTCATTTACTGTTGGAATAAGGAGTACACGACCGGGCAATACTGTCAAGATGAGTTGGAAATGAATCACTTCACATGCATGGATTGGAATTCATACATGCGAGAAGTGTGTGAGTACCATTTTATATAAATATACAAATATAATATAAAAATAAATATAAAAAATATAAATATAAAAAACATGTCAAAATGAAAATAAAAATGCAAACTGTAGCTGGTTATCGCTATGTGTGGAGGGGGAAATTCGTTGTTAGTGGCAATTGCTAAGTAGAGTAATTGCTCACTCCATGCTGCCACTTAACCGAAAAGATCCCATATTTTTTTATAGGTTCCTCCTGCGACCATTCCCAGTTAAAATATTACGTAACACTCTCGAAATGTCGGCAGGTGCAGTTACGTAAAAATTCTACAAATTTCTCGGCCAACCGAGCAGGTGAAGTGTCTCTGTCAAGCCTGTGTAAAAGTACCTTCCAGACTGTTCGAGATCATTTGTAAATAAGAAAATTACGCTTACGCAGCCAACAGGATGGAAAGTTATTCTTCAACCTCTGCGCGACATACGTACAAGCAACAGCAGCTGGCTTTGTCAGTTAGTTACAGTGGGCGATTTGTTTAGTGCGGACCGAGTGATTGTTGCGGATTAGTGGAAAGTGATTATTGTGTTATTTTTAATGGCAACTCTATTACTTGACATTATTACTGCATGTGGACAAATTTAACTTGAATTCTTGTACGAGAGCCGTACCTTGTTGATTACAAATTTGTTATTTGTGATTAATTAAAGCTGGTAATTAGTGATTTTATAGGTGTCTGTATTTTATTTTCCACTGTACTATACGACGATCAGTGAGACCGTCTAACAATATAAACTCTGACGAGTTTGTCACAGAATCTATAGGAGGTAGGCGGTTTCTGTTGGAGGTAGGTAATTAGCACTACCTCCATAAATTCTGAGATATAAAAACTATATAAAGTATTTTTGTTATATAATTTGAAACATCAAAGACAAATACATTTATTTTCCACAAGAAAAACGAAGGAGATGGCTTTCCTGGGAAGCAATCCTGTACGAGCCAAAATAATGATTAGCAACCAACTAATTGAACAACTCTCTCACTTTAGCTACCTAGGATATGATATATCGTATGAGAACAATAGAGACACAGACAATAAACTACATAAGTTTTAAATGACGTGCGACACCATAAGGACACTAGAAAAACCAGACGCGGAAAGATACTGAGCTCAAGTTTACACGGTAACGGCTGTCCCTATGGTTGTGTATGGAACTGAGTCATGGATAATGAGAAAGAGAGATAAAAGCCGCATACAAACAGATAAGATGAAATTTCTAAGATCGGTTAAAGGTTGTTCTAAACAAGATCGATTTAGAAATGAAGAAGTTAGAGAAGATCTAGAAATATACTACTTAAACAAGAAAATATAGATGCATAGAAGAAATTGGAAGGACCATCTGGAGCGTATGGATGATCGAAGAGTACCAAAAGCAGCAAGTAGATACAAACCAGCAGGGAGAAGAAGCGTAGGGAAATCCAAGAAAAGATGGGAATAACTCCTATAAAGGCGGAACAGGTCCAAGGCATAATCCTTGTTGGGGATGTTGAAGAAGTCTTTGATGTTAAATACATACGGGGAAATTTAGATTTACTCGAGTTCAATGGTATTTATCCATTCGTAGAAGATTAAGGGAAAAGTTCACGCGGGCCGCCCGCAGTTACGCCACTGATCATAAATTCATAATAACAACAACAAAATAAATCGTGATAGTCTCAACACACAAGACCCCGTGGTAGTCTCAATTGTAATTTCAAAAGATCCCGGTCGATGTAAACTGGAAATTGGAAGGAAAGTTACAGAGCAGGTCATGGGCTTTCAGTATTTAAGTACAGACGTCTCTAGTGACCGAAATACCTACGAGGAAGCAAGAAGACAGGCAATGAAAGGAGCTTGACTTCATGAACGTTTAATGGATGTAACATGTTAAAATAAATACCTCAGACTTGACTGTAAAGTAAAAGGTATACAGTGTGATGGTACTACCGGTGCTGACTTACGGAGCCGACACGCGGGTTGACACTAGAAGAACATAACGACTGTTAAGGACGATAGAAATGAGTACACTCAGGTCAATTTTTGGAAAAACTAGACGTGATAGAACGCGAAATAGTGACATACGACGGCAGTGTCAAATAGAGGATGTTTTGTCATAAAGAGAATGGAATCGCCATTGTTAACAGGGCAAGCTGCGACAGATCAATAAAAACAGTGCGAGATTTTTGTCGTTTTCAATAAACTTTGGCAAAAATTGTGGTTCGTTGAAATCGAACAATTAAGGAATTTTAACAGTTCAAATCAGCCTACATTTTGAAAATTTTTAAGGTAACATTTTGGACTGTATTGTAATTATAACAAAGGGTAAATAGGCCTACACAGAGTATACCCAATTTTCAACTTTATCTCATTTTGTTCGGCAATAATTAATTACAATTAAACACACATAAAGACGGAAAGCGAATCGGTTTTTGGTATTTGTTAATTGGAAATTTGTCCTTAAGTTCCACGCTTTGGAACACTCTGACGGAGACGACGAAAACAGTGGTCTTCTCTTCTTCACTCCATGGCTTGGGCTATAGCCCGTACCGACTTTACTCCACACAGTCTCTGACGATTTTTTTCAGGGCGGAAACAGTGGTACTAAATTCAATTTTCCACACTAAAAACTGTAACACATAATAATAAGGGTTGTTTACTTGCAGGAAGAATTTGAAAGTTATTTGTAACGGGTCCGTAGACTGCGAGAGGTTACACTCTAAAACAAAAGAAACGTATCTTGTCCCGACACAATAAAAAAAGGCTGACAAAAAAAGGAATCGAGAAAAAAAAAGGGAAAACGCGTTCAGGACTAGAGTTGTGTGTGTGTTGAGGCGCGGCGTTGTGAAACAGGCGCGTCCCAAGTTCTCTCTCTCTCTCTCTCTCTCTCGCGCGAATCATTGTAAACTAATTTGAATTGAAAATGAAGGAACCGAGGCGGCTCAGATGTCTGGAAACGTATCTCTGAAACTCTCGTAGAGTAAGTTTTTGTCGTCCTATCCTACTAAGGTTAAATGTGAACTGTGTGCAGAATCGAAATTAAAACTTTCCGAAAGGGAGATCGCGGGAGAGAGAGAGACAGATAGAATGTATTGGAAAAAATGAAGAAACGATAATGGATGACTGCCAATGTGAATCACAGAACAAGTGTCTGCCTGCGCGCGCGCATGTATGTGTTTATGTGCGCGCGCACGCGTATGTGATACAGTCTTCTCTAAAACGGACCATGTCATATGCGCAAATCCGTTTTTTTACTTAGCTTTTCTGTAGAGCTGATGCGCTATTGCAGCGCTCATAACATTATACAAAAATATTATTTTATTTACCACAAAAAGTGTATGTGTCCAATGAACATTAAAATAGACTTAAAAATTGGACTCGATTCATTCACATTATAATTATAAATTATCATATATAGTATTTATATTGTTACGAGAAGAACCTCTTGAACAACGGAACATTCTTGAACAATGCAGTGCGTCGTTCTACGTGTTTCTCGGCTATCCCAGCAGAGCCCAGATGTAATGTTTGTGTGCGTACATATTAGACTACTAATTTGAGAAGAGAGACAATTAAATGACATTTATCACGCGTCAACAATCGAGGCTGTTTCAGACCGCAACGGTCCGCGCACTGTGTTCAAAGCCGGATGGCGACGCTGTTTCTAGTGGATTCGAGAGCGCTTGTTTAACACGTCATCCAAAAAAGTGACAGATTATTCTGGCATCTCAGCGGGGTATAAATATAAGCATCCAGCGACGGTCAGTTCAGTTTACGTCGGGCGATTACTCGGTGCGTTCAAGTGATTACTGTGCGGGAATCTTATTAGTTGACATTATTATTGCGTGTGGACAAATTTAACTGAATTATTGCACCAGTATAATCTTGTTGATTTCAAACTGTTAATTGTGATTAATTAAAACTGGTGGTTAGTGACTAGATTGGTGTCTTTATTTTGTTTTTCACTGTACGATCAATGAGGCCGTCGTAACAATATATAACAAATACGGTTTGCTTTTTAGCTACTCAACGATACCGGGTAAAAAAAAGAAATGGCCATAAGTCGTTTGACAGAAGTGTATTTGGTCGATGAACTCTAGTGTGGCGTTCGGTAATTTTAAACATTTGCTGGTAAATCTATTTTGAAGGCTGTCACGGCAGAGCAACCATCTGTTTTACCTCTGCTGTGAGGTGCGTTCGGTCCACCGCCCTTTTGAACGCGTTTCTACTGAAGAAGGCGTCCGGCGTGTGGCCGAAACGTTTAGGCATGAACCACCATATAAGCAATTCTACAACGGCCCAACAGCCCGGTACTTTCGAAGTCGAAAGTTACCTGCCAACACCGAAACGTCTCGTCCTGGTAGCGGTTCACCTACAAGGCACGGGCAAAGTTCGAGCGATGAAGACTACCGACTGAAAAACCTACTAACAGTAAGTATTATTGTGTATGGAATATTGTATCTTATTACCATAAAAATAATAATGTATGGGTATTATTATTCATTGTATAACACTCGCCCCCACACATACACACATATGTGTAAGCCTATTAATTGTTTTTGTATTATCAGTATCAGGGTGTACACGACCTGATTATGATAATTAAGTTTGTCAAAACGGCCACACAAATGTCTAAATATGTACCACACGACCACGCTCGGGATCACATACGCTGGGAAAAAGTGACAGCATATTGTGTAGAAAAACAAACATGGAGATAGACAGACAAAATGACTCACGTCCTAAAAAGGACGTCAACAGACAAAACAATAGCCTCACGAACGACTGACTGGCTCCCTATTGGCTGACAGATCATGTGATATTTTCTCTTGCCTCTGCGCAGCTGACAGGTCTCGCCTTCATATTATGTTTTCCCGAGTGTAATGAATGACTGAACATGACAAAACCTTTTATTATTTATTTATTAGTAGTCTATCATTTATTATTTTAGGCCATTACTAAACTAATGATGACTTAATTTGAATTAAATTAAATGACTTTTAAATTAATGTGAAGTGACTTATGGCCCATGTATTGTGGCCCGTGTGTGTATGAATAAATTGATACATTAAAGATAAATTATTGAACAGTTTACTTAAATAATTGTTTATCGTTTAATTCTTGACCTGCTGTCATTTTATACTGCACTGTACTAAACGAATTAAGTTTACTGCTCATTGATTCTGTTAATGATGGACTGGGAATGACGCAGAATAATAATACTGTGTTCCTCCCGTAAACAGAGGTAATTCCAGAACAAGAGAAAGCGGAGTTAGACTGTGTGAAAGAGAGAAAGAGATTTTGTCAGAAAAGGCGAAAAACAGACAGATAAAGAAACGGAGATGCTGAAGAGAAAATTTAACTAGTCAAGAAATATTAATAATATTATTATCGCTAAATAATATTATTTAACAACAACACCTTGTATAAAGAACAGATAAACAAATCAAATGAAAACGTTGCCCTGCAATTATTGTTGATTCTACAATAGCCGTATTTTATTATTTCTGCAGCCTACTTAGTCTGCAGTTAATCCGTCTCTTAATTTTCTTTCTTTTTGTCTACAACTACCGTTGCTGTCCACTCTACTACCTTCTTGTTTTCAATTTCACCTCGATACGTGTTTCTATTGTTACGCGCCGCAGAGAATTACTTTGTTCTATCCATTCATCTTGCAGCGCGTTTTCGCACACAATTTTGTCCAACGCATGAAGCTGGCTGGCAAGATTTACAACTCCCGTGTGGCTAATGTTTCCTTCACTATGTCCCCCCTTCCTCTTGTACTGTTTTTCTATCTCTCTAGGCCACATTTTTAGCCTCTCCTGTTACTATTTTATATTTAGTTTGTCTCCTTAAGTACACACTAAGGCAGGCGTTTACGAAACACACACATATTATTTTAGTACATATTTTTCGCAAAGCGGATATAATATTGACACAACTGTTGCGTGGATCGAGATCTTTTTACCGGTGGAGTAAATTATTTGATAACAGTGAAATGTATAATCATCATCACCTTCGGCTTAGGCTAGCAGCTTGTTCCACTCTCGATGGAATTCATCCAATGATCGTTTATGTTAAGTTCACCTTGGACGATAGTCAGGGGCTAAACCCATAGTTGAACCACCATGAAGTGTGTGACCACCATTTTATATAAATATAAAAAATATAAAAATATAACAAAAAATATAAAATAAAAAAATGTCAAAATGAAAATAAAAATACAAACTGTAGCAGGTTATCGCTACGTGTGGAGGGGGAAATTCGTTGTTAGTGGCGATTGCTAAGTAGAGTAATTGCTCACTCCATGCTGCCACTTAACCGATCCCATTTTTTATATAGTTGAACCCACTGCCTCCACCCTGTAACTACCTCTCAATTTTGTACCGGGAGATCTTATCATTTAAGCTTTCAGGTGTGCCTAATTCCATTCTGATACTCATTTTAATAAGATCACTCCCGGTATAATCCTCAAGAACTTCATTTCTGACCCTTATATTCTAGATATATCAAAATTTCACTACTATATTGTAGTTGATGTTTCACCAGAACATTATAATATTTCAGTCGCATCTCTTTTCCTTGTTTTCTTATTAAATCATTTATTGATACAGTCACAAAGATATTGGTAGAGACTAATTTTGCTTTCAGTCTCTTTATCATCTTGATATATATGCTGCACCCTAGACACTTAAAATCTGGCACCTGTTTTATTGGCGAGTCCTGTATGACAATTTTTGTTCTAACATGATTTGCACCAAGAAAAGTTACAATTTGTGTTTTAGATAAGGAAAAAGTTTGTTTATCATCATCATCATCTTCTTCTTCTTAACGGTTTTAGGCTTTAGCGGCCTAAAGCCTACCACAGTCCACCTTTTCTTAGTTCTACCAACTTTTCTTCGCCCTCTAGGGTTGTAATCTTTCACCATCTTCGGTGTTGTCTATTTCCTTCCATCTACTTTCTTCCTTTCTACTGATGTGTTGGAACCATTTTCTTCTGTATTCTTTAATCCTTGCATTAACTGCAAAAATATCTAAATCACTTCTTATCTCCTCATTTCATATAAGATTACACCTTTCAACTGATCTCAGAAATTTCATTTCTGCTGTTTGTATTTCTGTTCACCTTTTTTCTTTATGACCCAAGTTTCATAAGCCGTACAGTAGTGTAGGTATTGCCATTGTTTTATAAATGTTTATTTGGGTTTCTTTTCTACATTCATTTCCCATCGTTCTCCAAATCGTTCCCACACATTCTTGTGAATTCATCACTTTGTTTTCTACAGGCCTATCTTTATCATGACCATAAGTAACGTCACGTCCAAGATGGTTCCAATGTCTTACTTGTTTTCTATGCATGTATATGTATAATTATGAATTTTATTAACGCTATTCTAATCAAATACAGTCGTGTTACAATAATTTATACAGTTTCCAATGCACAGAATAACAAGTAACCAAGCTGCATAAATTACGAAAGGCCGCAACACAAAGAAACAATTAAATCCTTCGCCGCACTGTTACTAATATCCACAGTCTATTCGCACTAAGTCAAACTGTTTACTAGAATGGCTGGGGTATAATTTGCCGCAAAAAAAAAACCTGGCCGGCTACCGTTTCGTATTCCGTTTGGCGCTCACATTTATGTTATCGGAACATTTCACAAGAAAATGTGATTTTTTTATGCGGCGCATACACATTATGACGAGAAATTGCGCTCGCGGTGCCGCCCGGAAAATGGAAGATTAATCTGGAACCTCTGTGGGGTACATCTAAGCGTGCGCGGCCGGCTTAGGAGTTTAGTTTAGTCTCGGCGATTTTACCGTGCGGTTCGCAGTGATTGTTTCGGTGTATTGAAAAGTGATTACTATGTTAACTCGTTGACTGCGGGACGAATGTTGAATACTTTGTCTTTAACTGCGTTACTGGTCACCGGGGCACTGTAAACGAGCTAGTCCTCTGTACGTTACATATATCTATGGGGGCTTGTATGCAACTTCGGGATTCTAATGAATCAGCCTTGTAATCAAGTGAAAAGTAGCATTTAGTCACTCATTGTCCTTTTTGAATCTAATAATAAGAAAACATGAAACGGTCGTATACCGCCCACTGTGGTCCCTCGTAGCGCGTTGATACACTTTTGTATTAGTCATTTTAAATATCATTTTGATTAACATCCTTACCCGCTTTTCAGAACTCATAATGTATTATTTTTCATGATTTGAACATCGCCCATTTTGTGTGTGTTCAAGGAATCTTCCGGACTATCCATACATTTGTATGCGCCCTGTTCTCTAACAAACTACGTTGAGGGGTGAAGGAAGAGCATAAGCAAGTTGCGTATAGAACACGTAAGGGAAAGCGTACAACATACGTAAAGCCGCGTTACACCGATGTTAGTAGTAAATGTTGCCAACAGAACACAAGCTGACTTTTGGTTGTTATTAACATTTTGCCACATCACCACGCCACCGCACCTCGCCTGGTCAGTTGACAGAAAAATGTCGAGTGTTGAAGACGTTTTTTTCGCTGCAGTAGCGTGTGTGTTGGCGAAGCAGAGAAGACCAAGAAGAATCTGAGTGAGACATTCACTGCAGGCAAGAGGTAGATATGGTGAAAGTGACCTGTTAAGTAACTTGAATAAAGATGACGTTGATCTTTTGTCAGGCGAACTAAGGTGCGATGGAAGCTTTAAAATCTTTTTAAGAATGACTAGTTGTAACTTTGAAAATTTAATATAAACGATAGGACATTGATAGGCGGCAGGAGGGAGAGGGAGTATTAGTAACATCGAAGAAGCGCGGTAATACGTGTTACTAAAAAATGTTATCAACATTCTTTAATCTTTACCGACTTCTTAGTGGATAACAAAATTCTTGTTAATAACATGATAGCTGTGTTGATAATACAGCTTGTTGGCAACAAATTGGTAAAAAAATAACGTACTTTTTCCTTTGAAAATTTTTTTGATTTTTTTGGATATTCCGAGGGAGATACGCCAGCAATTAGAGCCCGTCAAGACTGACACGAGTTAGCATTGTTCGAGAGTGAGCGACGGAAGGAACAAACCTTTCCTTTCTACTTAAATGACATAAAAGCCGTTTAAAAGATAAAGCGTGCTGCAACACATGTTACGACGAAAAGGGTCATGCGTGGGAACACTTGACTTTACAAATATGACAAAGGAACATTACCCTTGCATCCGTTTCAGATAGGCATCGCTAAGAGTATTGTTCCAAGCATATGTGAAACTTACAGAAAAACAATAGCTGGAGCACGGACGATGTAGTAGGACCACGGGAGGCTTGTTTTCAACTGTGCAGGAGACAAGGAGGCGTCTGTGACGTACACAGATGTTTGCCACCCGTAAGTTCGCTAGAGGAAGTCGTCAGAGTCCGAACAATACTTTATTTCGACACGCTACACCAAAAGGGACAGATGTGACTTAAGTAGCAAGGTCTCTATGCAGATTCCGAGAAAGTGGCAACGTCCTGATGACAGCAACTCGTCATGTCAACGTGGACTATGAGAAATTCAAGTAGAGAAGCCATCCAGCCAATTAGAAACGAGGATTCAGAAGGGAGTAACTGTAGGGGATGGTCTCGAAGGGAACCGACGACCACAGAACAAATCCCGAAGAAGAATGTCCCTCTCCAAACGGCGCTGGGTGGAGAATTCACAAGAACCACAGACTAGAGGCAAGAGTACCGAGGGAAATCCGAGCAATTGTCCTATCAGAACTATTTTGGTGGGAAAATGAAGCGTTCGAAGGAGGGAGGAGCGAGAGTGGGAAAGCGAAGGGCATAAAAACTGTATGCAAGAGGAGACGCTCTCTCAGTATTACTCTAATTTTCTCTCAGTTTCCATAAAAATTTTGTTTTGTGATATTCAAACTGGTGTTCGGTATTAGTGGAAGTTCGGGAGTAAGACTTGAAGCGTTGAGCCGAAACAGTGGTATTCGCGACGATGCGCGACTAATGAACTTTGTAAAACTCTAAGTATTACACGAATACAGTTAGTGCCGTAAGAAGTTGTATAATGCAGTAGTAATATACTTGAACTCTTTATAAACGAAATGAATCGGTATACAACATAAGACTTAATTTGCGATTCAAAATTATTTCGTAGAATAGAGACAAGTGCCGATGGTGTTTTTATATGCGTCTAATGAACTTGAAATCAATCTAGGCGTTACGGAAGAGACGAACATGTATTTAAACAATACCAAAGTGCGTGGAAGTATAGAACTAAAATACGCATAAATAGACTGACGCGATACGAATAGACAATATAATCCTTAGCGCAAGTATCACGAGTTAAACTGTAATAACATTATAAAACTTACAACGGATTTCATGAAGTGCGAACTAGCGTTCCGAAACAATGTACTTATAACAATTGGAAGTGCGAGTTACGAGTGGTTCCAGGACCAGCATCAATCGTCACCCAGCGGATCCAAGGGGACACATGCAAAGGGAGCGAGACACTACGATGACTTGAGTAATGTACCAAAATAACCATTTATTATAATTCCTAGTTTATCATAATACCGCTGACCTGTCACTTAGAACTAACTGCCTGAGATATTTCAAAATAGAGTCATTATAAATACGAATCCATGGTTAAGAATAAATACTATTATAGAATATTACACATGTATTACCTTATTAGTGTAGGTATATGAGTATTTCAGATATGTATGTGTTTAATATGTTTACTGCAGGTGTATGAGTATTTCATGTGTATATGTGTTTAAATATGTTACGAAGTATATCACTTAGTGCAAATCTCAAGCACGCAACATTGATAGTTCTTAACGTCATCAATTATGTCTTATTTCATGATACAATAACTACACACGAGTATGTGTAAGCATTTGATTGTTTTTCTTTCAGATATTTTAGATATGTTGTAGAGTTTAATTATCTCTTTGAAATAGTAGTATTTACTCTTGTTACATAATTTCTTTTATGCAATGAATACGTGCAACATGCATTATTATAATAAATTTAATTTATAATGGATTCGATAGTGTTGAGTTAATTTATTTTAAGACCTGGCATACAAGACAATTCTTTCAAAGTAAAATCCACAATTAATGATTTAGACTCAATATAATTTAACAGATACCATATTCATAAATGTTTTAATTCCTGAAGTTTTATTTAGTAGTAGAAGACAAGATTAATCACTCTTTATTGATAATTAGACCACTTGATTGATAGCATTGTCGATTACCTATTTGAATAATTTGATCAAAATTTATTAATTAACACTTGATTAATAGGAACACCCCTATTAACGCTATATATGGCTGCCCAACGCGTGGCATGATAAGATTAATATTGCAGGAACTAGACAAACTAACCTGTAGGCCAATCAAATATTGATTAATTGAACTGAATATTAATTAATCAATAGGCACAACGTTATAAAATGTTACTTAAAATTGTTTGTAACACGTGTTACTAACACCGGTGTAAACGCGGCTTTAGTTGCTGTTATAAACTCGATAGTGACGCAACTCGTCAGTTGGTTCCCTTCAGTCTGTCTGTTTGGAAACATACAGACCAAGTTCTCTCTACGTCACAAAATGCAGACTAGTAAAACGTACAGTTATTTAATAATTCCCATCTCTCTGATAGTTATTTATGTTTAATGAAAAGTTCTAAGTTGAATAATGAAAAGTTAAATAAATTTAATTATACCTGTGGAACAATAAGACGACTATTGAAGAATAAAACGCAGAGGGAGACACAGCTAAAGTTCTATACGGTAGTTTGAGAGATCGTCTACAAAACGACGACATAAGGAAAGACCTGAAGTGACAGTCGGCTCTGGAGAGAATAAAGGAATACAGGCAGAATTGAAAGTCCCATGTGGAACACATGGTAGGCGCGCGCAAACAAGCGTTTGAATATAGGCAAGTGGGGACGAGAGATCGTGGAAGACCATGGAAAAAATGGTCAGAGACTCTGTGAAGTCTGAACGGGCTATAGCCCAAGCCATGTAGTGAAGAAGAAGAAGAAGAAGAAGAAGAAGAAGAAGAAGAAGAAGAAGAAGAAGAAGAAGAAGAAGAAGAAGAAGAAGAAGAAGAAGAAGAAGAAGAAGTTCACATTACAGTAAATACTGTTACAACGGCCACACACCGATTGTCGTTTTGTTAAGTGGAAACAGAATAACTGACACCAATGAATCTCCTAATTACAAACTTTAATTAGTCACAAACAGCAGTTACAAATCAACAACACGGTCTTGTACAATAAGTCATGTTAAATTTGTCCAATGTCCAAAACAGAATAATAAATGTACCTTATTACAGTTCGCACTAATAAACCGTCTTTTTTTTTACTAAGCCGCCGCGTTAACTTCGAACCGGACTCTACAATATCGCCAGGTGAAACTAAACTGGACCGCTCCGAAATGCAGTAGTTTTACCTCCGCCACCTTGCGGTGTGGCGAGCTAGCGGGAATGGATGCTGGTAAAGTAGTCAAGTAAACGTCTTGAAGGAGCGTCGGTATCTCGCGTGACCTAGAACGTAATTCTGCCGCGTAGAATGATCTGTAAACTTTATAACACTATCTTAATGGAATAATAACTCATGGATATGATTTAATAACATAATGATTTAATCTGTGTAACATAAATTCAAATTATTGGAAAATTCCATTCGGTACATAAGGTTGTCACAGGGTCGATATTTATCTCAGGATTTATAATTAAATAATTTTAATATATTTCGTGGGAATTCTTGTGGCTGCTACGAAAAGTTCCTTTGCATGTTGATTAATAATAGAGAGTACCTTTACAAACAATATATTACTTATAATCTAAAAATTTACACAAATTATATATTAAGTTACATACAAGTTTGACGATATTCAATTTGTCCGTCTCAGAAAATAATGTAGTTTATTAGTGTACAATAAATGTTTTCCTTGTAATCACTGTTAGCTTATATATTGAATTTGGTTGCACTTTAAAATGTTGACTAGTGATTAGTGTTAGTGTAAATTGTTATATTGTCTAGTGGTTGTTCCTTGTTGAAAAAAAATATTGTCAAATTATACTTTACACATCTAGACGATATTGCTGAAGGGTTCCTGGTTTATTCTGAATATTTTTCTTGATTGTGTGTATTATTTGTTCATGAAAATGGTAGTGGAAGGATTATTGTCTTCGATGATGGTCCTTCAGATCTTCTTTCACACACGGGTCATCTATTTTTATATACTTTTAATTACCTCTCGACACGCACTATTCAACTGCTTTCCATCACAATTAACAATTAAGTGTTATTTCTTCTTTTTTGGTCATAGAACTCATACAAATTTCTTAAATTTTGATTGGTCATTTATGTACAGGTTAAATGTTATAGGATCAACACCCATTACCTACTTTATATTTTATAAATTACCTTTAATAGATAATTTTATTATTATACTCTAATTATATATGCAATGTTTATAAATTAATAATTAGATAATTATAAACAATTTGATACTAAACATGCCTCAGTTTATAACTGTAAAACCTTATTAATTTGAATTTCTATGATATGTGGTGGAACAATTTTTATGGTTTATTGTAATTTCTACCTTGACTACCTGAGATAAATATATTTACATAAATTAACTGGTGACATAAAATCTTATAACATACAACAAAACTCTTAATAATAATAATTGTTTTTGACAGTTTTAGTTTATTTATACTGCTAAACTATTGTCTGTATGATAAACTAAAATTCTGTCTAATAATAACAATAAAACACTTTTCATACAAAAATAATTAACACTGTTTAACAGTAGTCTGTGTCACTATTTATATTCTGTCACTCATATAACTGTAAGGTTTGTGTCCCTTTTCCTTTCCTTGATTATAGGCCTATATGATTATAATTAATACAATTTTATTATATGGATTAGGTACTCTTTATTGGGTTTGGATTATTATTCAGGGTAAGTTGATTAGGCCTACTAGGTTTATTTATTTCACTTTTTTCTGTTTACTGCCCTATTCTACTGGGTTATTTCTGGGTTTCTGGATAATATTATATAAGTCAAACCAAATAGTTTTCCTTTAATTTGCTTTCAATTATTATTTCTTGGTTCCTCTCTGGATCGGATTCCACTATTATTTTGTAACATTGTGTTTCATTACAACTTCTGGAACAGTCTCGCGCGTCGCGGCAGCGTGCCCAGAGTCACGCACACATTCCCTGATGTTGTTCTATTTATTTCATCAGCGTAACAATACGTTTATAGTAGTTATCATTATATGCCACGCAATATTGTGTTCCGTACTCCGTTGGTTTTGTGGTGAAGACAAATCCTCTTCGGCAGTCTAATCATTAACACACAAGAACACTATTCCAACAGTACCTTTTAAAGAGAAAATTCAAGTTAAAATTAGGCGTTCTGCCTGTAATTCTGTAGAAATTCATGCAGGCCGTAAGGGTTACATTTATGACGAAAATATTGTTACGACGGTCTCTGACTGATCGTCGTACGGCATAGTGGAAAACAACATAAAGACGCCAATTAAGTCACTGATCACTAGATTTAATTAATCACAGTTAACAGTTTGAAATCAACAAGTTATTCAACACGGTTATAATCGTGCAATATAATCAGTTGAATTTGTCCACACACAATAATAATGTCAACTAATAGAGTCCCGCACAATAATCACCTTTTTACTAATAAAAACTTGAACGCACTGAGTAATCGCCCGACGTAAACTGACTGAAGTAACCGTCGCTGAATGCTTATATTTATACTCCGCTGAGATACTAGAATAATCTGCAACTTTTTGGATGACGTGTTAAACAATTGCCTATTACAGACGCTATCGAATCTACTAGAAACAGTGCAAAATGTCTGGCCTTTAATAAAGTGCGCCAACCGGTGTCACGTAATTGCCTTTCATCTCAAAGTAGCAGCAATATATGCGCACACAAACATTACAGCTGGGCCCTGCTGGGATAGCCGAGGAACGCATAGAACGGCACACTCCACTGTTTTCTTTATTTTATTAATTGCGTAACAATATAAATGAAAACAGGGCAGATGGAAAATGAAGTGCAAATAATAAAAATCATCTGCAGTAACACAAGTTAATTTTTTAGAGGACATAGCCAGTAGAACAGGCTTAAGAATTTCCGCAGAAAAAAAAACAAATTTCTCACGAATATTAAAGATGCGCCAAAATTCCTGGTAACAGATATTGGTCGAATAGAGAGGGTTCGAAAATTTAAGTATCTACGAGAATTAATTCAAGAGAATGGTTTAGAAAAATCTGCTATAGAAGAAAGGATTCGTAAGATGGAAAGGGCATATGGTATAACTAAATATATTTACAATAAAAAATCCATATCTAAAAATGCGAAAATAAGGTATTAAAGTACAGTCGTGAAGGCATTACATTATAAGTGAATGTCTAGCATTGAATTATAATTTAGACAAACTAGAAATAGGTTTATTGGAAAGACGAATTATTAGAAACATATTAGGCCTACGAAAAACTTCAGAAGGTTGGAAATTAAGAAGTAATGATGAAATATATCAAAGTATAGAAAATATAACAGAAACAATGAGAAAAAGATAACTATTATTTTTTGGACATTTATATAGAATGGACGACAATAGGTTAAATATCTTTGGGGAAAGAAGTCAACATCAAGTTGGATTAAAGAAGTCGAAAAGGATTTAGAAAAAAAAATTATATACACGCAGAAGAAGCAATTGAAAGAGAAGTTTTTCGGGCAAAAGTGTTAAAAATGGAAGGAGTCCAGGGTAGGAGAGAGAAAAACGCAGGTTCAAAGTGGACTGAAGCCAGGAAGAAGAGACACAGTGAAAAGATGAAAGAATATTGGAGAAAAGAAAAGAACAAAGAATTGAAATTGGCATGTGGTCCTTAGATGGCCGAAAAAAAAGTCAGGGATTAGGTAGAGAAGCATTTCATGAAGCCAAAGATGAATTCTAACGTAACGAAGTAACGGTACAATCTTGAGGAATAAACTATCTAGCGGGAAACAGTACAAGAGGTCACACAGCCACACAGCACGGAACATCGGTCACGCGGGAGCTGTAAATCTTTAGAGCTTGCAGAGGACAACATTATGTGCTGAGTACGTGGGTGAAAGATGTGAACGACTAGAGCGTTACAATAGATAAACACGTACTACGCTGAAAATGGAAATAAAAAATAATAACACAGAGGGTAAAAGACTACTGGATATCCAAATAATGATACATAAAAGAGAAGTTAATTAATTGACATATAACTGAAACAATACCAGAATCCTCTAATTCTGGCCTTGCAGCCTTTTATTACTACACTGAAGCGAGATAAAAAATTAATTACCACTTTTAACAGTTCCTTTGATGCCGATGGATAACGGTTTAAATGAGGGAATTATAATAATTGTGGTGTAACTAGAAGACAGTTTTGAATTTAGAATAAAATTTAGCAGCACTTTTACACAAGCGCGCGCGCACGTGTTTGTGTTATACCAGCCTCGCGAAACCGTTTACTTTGACCACTAAAGCACCTCTAATCAGCTGTAATTAACTCCTCAGTTTATACTATAGAATCGTGTTGCTGTATCACTTGTTGTGTACTTGGGAACCCCTCAAGCCACATTCAATGTGACATTTGAATAACGCAAGTAATGTTAGGCCTATGTGAACTTCGGCTTGCCGGGCTGTAAAAGGTTGTTTGATGCAAACGTTTCGGCCGTGCCTTCGACGGACAGCCTCAGGGCAGAAGGTTGCAACTCGCTGACCCAGGTTTCGCAGTCAGTGACCACTGAACTGTGATTAAGGCTAGTGGCTGTGAGTAGGACACCCATATTTATAAACTTTTCGAGTACCCACCACAATGAATCATCGGGATGAGTCCCTCTCATTGACTGCTCTTTGGAAGCGAGTTGTGGCGAACCAATAAGAATTTGCCTTTCTTCTGATTGGCCGGTGGTGTCAGACAACAGCTTCGCGGGGACTCGGAAAAGTTTATAAATGTGGGTGTCCTACTCACAGCCACTAGCGGCGTCCGAGCCAAACTTTACCCATATCTCGCGTGCCGCAGTCCCCCTGGCGCTGCTCACGAAAGTTACCCTCTATCTATTGTTTCTTCGGTCTGTATTGACCTATGCGGCACCTGTTTGGTGGTCACTTATCTCCGCCACCAACAGGCGTAGGCTGGAAAGTTTCCAATCCAGAACCCTCCGTTCCTTGTCGGTCTCCTTGGTTTGTGAGAAATAGTGTAATTCGAGGAGGTCTTCGACTTCCTACTCTCTCTGCCTTTGTCTGGTCGTTAGCTGCGACTCTCTTTGCCGCAGCTGAGACCTCTTCCTTCCCTCACCTAAGGACCATCAGCACCACGCAACCGCCTCCCCCTGTCCGGGTCAAACGCCCTCGGGCGATTCTCGATGACCCGCCATAAAAGTAAACAATTAATTAAAACACTCACCATCTTTAACACCTGACCCTGCCCCAGAGTTTACCTGCAAAGCTGTTTCCTTCATGCCTTCCTAGTACGCCGACCGCGCTGATTGCCGCTGCTACGCGCTACCACTGGCACGGAAGCTCTCCGCCTCGCGGGAAGAGACCGACGCCTCATGGCGTCTGCACGCTGGACTGGGGACAGGTGACATCTGTCAACTGAACCCGTTCATGTGGCAGTGCCCAACGATTGCAAAAATTTTAAAAATAAATAAATTGAAACCTTTCTCCCCCGCCTTCTCAGTCAACTGGTTGGCGGTTGTCCATTCCAGTTTTAGGCACCTGTCGAATGTACCAGAACTATGTCAATCCATTGGGCTCGACCCAGAGTGAGGGAAGACTAAACTACAACAAGCCGATCGAGGTCAAAATCGATCGTAAACATAAACAAACATTACGGACAATTCTTGAAGAGAAGCACACTCTCTCCTCTCCTCTCCCTTTACGTTACGTTTCATATTGGCGATTCCAACACGGGAATTAACACACTACTCTCTACTCGAAGGAATACGTTATATTACAAATGACGTCCAAACGCGGGGCCTTATTTTAAAGGAATCCGCTACCCAGAAGGAAGATGGAAATAAATTCCAAACAATAAATAGGAATTTTCTCATCTCTTTCCGTATCAGTAACACGAGACGTTACAATATAACTTATTATATTGATAACAGCCATTTGTAGAATACACTACTTGTATACACTATTTGTATAAACGAACTTTACATGGAGAGGTAAACATAATTTGCTTCACGAGATTCCAGAATAAGCGCCTAGACTTTTCTCGGTCTATCTGGTAAGTGACAAAGGCTGGTGAATGTCGTCATTACAAATCTGTATAGGACTGTAGACAGAGCGTGAGTTATTCTCGATTCTGACAGTTAGCGAGTTAAGTTACAGAATTAGTGCGTGTATTTGATACCACACTTGTGGGTCAATATTATACTTGTGTTGTATTTTGTTTGTTTGTATAAATTACGGGTTTGTTAATAACCGATATCACTGTTGTGAATCGAAATTGTACTTTCTGTGTTACTTTTTTATTTGTGAAAAATTATTTGTGATATCAGAAATAAACAAGGTGTCAACAGTGATACGAAAATTGTATTTCAATAGCTGCCTAGAAAGTGACACTTAAACTAAGGCCTTAACAAACAGCGGAATGACGACGACACGACGGACATTGAAGTTGCCGAATGCTAATTTTGGCAACGTTGGGGCAACGTGGACTCAACAACAGAACGTCATTTTACTAACGATCTGGTTGGGTTACACGGATCGTATCACTGTTCCAAGAACACACTATCACATCCAATCGCACCGTATTTAAACCTTCTGAACGCGCGAGCTATCCAGATATATTTCACACGAGTACACTCATAATGTGCACTGAATGTTTTCAAAGAATTCTAATGATTAAATTAAAAAATTACAATCTAATATTCCCAGAATTGTTTTTACTGTACTTGTATTATTTTAACGAAACAAATATTTTCATCTTCTATTGTCTTTCAACTACTATACTTCGCGATATTGCCTCGGCTAAAGAAAATAAAATTACTACATTTAATTTAAATTTTTTTATACCATTTACTTCATCTGGCCGCGTTGGCATGACAACGTAACTCTTCAAAGACAACCGTTTCGAGCGCATTAAGAGAAATTATTACTTTCTGGCGGAATTTAATCCTTAGAAAACACATTTAATTTATTATGGCCGAGAAAACAGCTGCGCGCCTGGCGTAATTTTAGAATTCCATTGGTTTCACGTCCTGCATTAGACTGAACTCTGTGTCTCTGATGGAGGGGATAAAGTATGAGTGAGTGTGTGTTAGTGTCGTTAGTTTGTCAAGGCCAATGATTCATGAGAGCCATACGTATACCGTGTTCACGGTCAGACTGGTATCCACTCACAAAGGCAGTCAGAGCTAGAGGTGGGCTAAACTGTTGTTTTAAAATACTAGGTATGAAAATACCGTTCCAAAAAATAACAGGTACAAATACCTGTTATTATATACTATATATACATAACCTATATTATCCTTTGTAAGTAACTCGTTTTGAGTTTCCTGGAGGTCTCCTATGTAATATCTTCAAATAAATACACTGCAAGTAGGTTTATTTTGACCTAGATAAACCTATTAATATATTAATAAACCTACTTGCTGTGTATTTATTTGAAGATATTATATACCCTATACTACATAATTTGTTATAAGAAATAAATTGAAACTAAAAGTATTAACAGTGTTACTTTACACTGTGACTTTGTTAAACTATTATTGTTTAAATGAAAGTAAGAAACAAGAGAATTTATAGGCCTATCTCCCTTTGGGAATACCAATTTAAGTTTTCACTAGTAGTAAACAAACTAACATTGGTTACACAAATCAGTTGCGAAACTCGGGGCAATTAAATAATTTAGAGTAGGCCTACACGTAATACCACAAAAAATAATGTGAAAAACATCAGAAACGTATAATAAAAACATAACAGTAAGCCACAAGAGTGAATGAGAATAAACAAAATTTTACAAATTGTAATAAAATAAATATAAATACATAAATAAAAACTTATAAATAATAAGCAACAACAAGAGTAAATTAAATGCATTACAGATATTTAAGGAACAGGACTAGATAAAGTGCATAAATGTCCATTACAACAATCTCATCATTTACGTGACATGTGTAGTTAAGTTAAAATCACATTAATAAAAAGTATAATATAGCTTATCAACAGCAGCCACTCTATAGGTTATAACTCAATATAATTAAATACAACTATTTCACTAACGACTCGGAACACAAAGTTTTTTTGAGTAAAAACATAAATCAAATATATTGGAACTTACCGTCTGCGGCTTTCCAGAAACAGCGTCTTTATAAATTTACATGTTTCGGGACCCTTGTCCCATCATCAGAATTTAAATGATGTTTTAACGATACACAATTACTTTTTAAATTCTGATGATGGGACAAGGGTCCCGAAACATGTAAATTTATAAAGACGCTGTTTCTGGAAAGCCGCAGACGGTAAGTTCCAATATATTTGATTCAACAACACGTGGCTTGGTACTAGACATTTGGGATTTATTCCTTTTAAACATAAAAACATAAAGTTTTACCAACCGATTTTAGTTACAAGTTGGCGACTAGTATAATATATAATTTATTAGCATATAATCTGTATTATATATCTGCATATCACACGAGAATAAATGTAGCAGCAGGATGAATTATTTCCTTTATTAAAAACAGCTTCGTCTCTTTGCGCAGAATGAAGTATTCAGGACGAAAAAGTGGCTTCGTACTACTTTCTACTCGAAATACGCTTGATATAAAAATATTACTTGTTCCTAAAATACTACCTGTTCCTAAAATACTAGGTGTTCCAAAAATACTACTGTTCCTCTGATACGCTTAGTATTTTGTGTATCGATGATACCACTAGTATTTGAAATACCTAGTATTTTAGGAACAGGTAGTATTTTAAGAACAAGTAGTATTTTTGTACGCCTAGTATTTGGCCTTGGCGTATTCGTTTACGTGATACTTGCGTACTTTTTGTGTGTGTGTGTCTGTATAGGAGCGTAGGGGACGTGCCTCGACTCGGAACAGCGAGGGCGGCGTGTCTCGACTCGGAACAGCGTCGCCGCGAATAACAGGTATTTCAACTTTTCAGTCACTGTTACATCCGTTCCACAAAAATATCGTTCCAAAATACCTGTTACAGGTATATCGGCCCACCTCTAAGTCAGACATTACACTTTGTAATTTTACTACAGTCTGGTTTTCACCGTTGCTGTATTAAGTGTGTTCAAACACTACGTATTATTGTTTTTGTGTTTACAACCGAGTACTTTTCAAGTAGTTGTCTCATAGTAACATTAAAAATCCTAATTTGTAAACTATCGTTTAGGATTTGTATACTTTTAGTTACTTCCTGTTAGTGAGTGAATTATCCTGTTATTTGTTTATACATAAGCTGCTATTCACAATGTCTCTTCTAGGGTCATCGAAAGAAAGAAAAAGAAGTTTCGTTGTTCACAGTAAACTTCTCGAAATAGTTAGTAATATAACTGTAAAATGTGATGAAGAAAACCAACAAAACTCACTGCCATACCCACTGAATCAATCAAGCAACGAGCTGCGTATTACTGTAATCAATCGGAAGACTTCGTTAAATACTTGAGAAAGCAAAGGAAATGCAGTTCAGAAGGAAAACTCTCTACACCGTGGATAAAACGTAAAACATGTGAAAAAATAAAACTTTTTCTTGATGATTTTAATAACTCTGTGGTAAGAAATTTGTTCAGAAATTTATGAAATCAAAATGTTGTGCCCACTGTTAAAAAAAAAACTCCTATCTATCAAGAAAGGAAGAATCTATTTCCCATGGGGCGCTCAATCATTCACGCGAGTGTTTAAAAGTGTGGGATTCAAGTGGATGAAATGTAGAAATAAAAGAAAAGTGTTAATTGAAAAACAAGGAATTGTAATGATGCGTTACACGTATTTTGCGCAAATAAATAGTTTTCGGGAATCTGGGAGAAACATGTTTTTCTTAGACGACAGAAACGTGAGAGTTGAGTGAGTTTTGTTAGTGTAATGTGAGTCGATATTTCTCAGTAGTGAGAACCTGGAAAAAGAAATGCCACAAAATGGGAATACCTCTAATTGACAACACAGTGTACACATTGTGTTCCGCTGACGACCGAGTCGTGGTAGCGCAGGACTATCACGGCATGGAATACATGACACGAAGAGGAATATAAGCTATGGGGCCTTGAAGTAAACACAAAGAAAACGGAGTATATGTGCATTGGTGGGGAACAGAAGAATTTAATTTTAGAAGACGAACAAGAAATAATAAACTGCAGTATAAATTGCTATAAATATCTAGGAACAACAGTTACACAAGATGGTAGTGTAGACGAAGCGATAAGAGAAAGAAATGACCTGGGAAGACAATCAATTGCATTGCTGAACAACATATTGTGGGACCAAGAAATATCAAAACAAAATAAACATCGTATATACCATACAATCGTGAAACCAATTACGTCATCTCTCTCTCTCTCTCTCTCTCTCTCCCCTATGGCACTACAGCCCTTGTTGGGCCCTGGCCTCCTTCAATTTTTCCCCCCATTCTCTTCTGTCGGTAGCCATCCAACCGTCATACGGGTCTATCCAATTACGTCATACGGGTGTGAAATATGGCTAATAATACGAAGAACAGAAAAGTTGTTGGAAGCTACTGAAATGGATTATTGGCGAAGAGCGGCAGGGAGGTCAAAACTGGTAAAAGTAAGAAACGTCAGTCTCCGGGAGATAATGGGGGTACAGTACTCTATTGTCGACGACATAAAAACAAAACAGCTAAGATGGTTTGGGCATGCACAAAGAATACCGGATAATCGACTCCCCAAGCAAATTTTAAGATGGACACCATACAGTCGTAGGCGAAGAGGAAGACCGAGGTTGAGTTGGAGAGAAGGCATCAACCGGGCAATGAGAGACCGCGAATTGGAAGAAGAATCTTGGTTAGATCGAGACTAATGGAGACTAGGGATCGGAAGACGTAGGATAACGTTATGAACCGATTTATATATACATTTCTCAGTAGTCGTTGCTTTGTTTACACCACTGCGTGTGCGCATGTCTACGCTCTCTGTCTACTTCCCATTCCTCTCAGGTACATACAGTTCAGTCTAAAGCAGTATTAGGATAGCCTTTATTATACGTCATAAATGGAGATAGAAGATTACCGGTTGTGATCTAAGTTATTAGTATACTTTGTTTAGAAAACAAAATTAAACAAATGTGACAGAAGAAGGAACAAAAAGAAAAAGTGAAACTACCTTTTATAGGTGGAATAGACAGTGGAACTAGCCATTACAAAGAAACTTATACCACTACCCTACACTCAGAGGTAGGCTTATAGAGACCTCAATGTTTATCCTCTGTGTATTTTTCAAGCTGCGGAAACATTGTATTTCTAAAGTATGTTGAAGAAAGAACATATTTTCAAAGTCATGGGACCAAGCACGATGCAGCTGCTTATGTTGGCTCAGAGTCTATGCATTAGAATAGCCTGTTGATTTTGAAAGAATATTTCAATGTTAAGGAAGGTATATTCACAACAAAGCAGCGAGAGTTTAGAGTTAATGTATTCTCTTGTTGCGTCCAGGAAACATGTGATGTTCATTGGTATTATCTTAATTTTATTATTATTTATTTCTCTCACTTATTAACAATAAACGTAAATAATCCCTTAGCCTACGGCTTAGTCCAGTAGCCTGTTCCAGTCTCAATGGAAGTCATCCAACCGTCGCTTACGGGGTCTTCCCACACTTCTCTTCGTTCCCGCTTGGATGACAGTCAAGGGCTCTTCTTAAAAATCTAATTGTATCCATTCTCTCTACGTGTAACCGCCACTCGGTTTTGTACCGGGAGATTTCCTCATTTAAGCTTTCAGCTATGCCTAGCTCCATTCTAATATGATCATTTCCGATAAGATCTCTCTTGGTACAATGCTTAACACCCCTAAATAACCTCGTTTCCGTTCCTTGAATTCTAGGTAGGCTTATATATTTGGCCTTTCTAATCCAAGTCTCACTACCATACAGTAGTTGAGGTATGGTCAGTTCATTATAACATTTCAATTGCGTCACTTTCCTTGTTTCCTTCTTTAAATCTTTAATGATACAGCCACAAACCGACTAGAAGAGACTAATTTTGCTTTCAACCCTCTTATCACATTGATATTTGATGCTGCACCCTAGATACTTCAAATCGGGCACCTATTATATTGGCGAGTCCTGTATGACACTCTTTGTTCTAATAGTCTATGACTTGTCCCAGAAAAATTCATAACTTTTGTTTAGGGTAATAAAATGGTGTGATTGTAATCAGTTAAAATGTCAGTAAGATAAAACGACGACTTTTGGAGGTCATTTTTATTCTCTTGGATGATCACAAGATCGTCTGCATACATTAAATTATTTAAATAAAATCCTTTCCCCAAGTATAATCCTTTGGGGGTGTCCAATTTCCATTTCCTTATGGCATCATCGGTATAGATATTAAATAAAACAGGAGAAAGACTGCAACCCTGCCGAAGGCCTTGGGTTATTCCAATTAGGGCTCTGATAATCTGTTAGTTTTTGTCCTTATCTGAGTTCCACAACATAAACTTTTAACTACCCTTATTAGATGAATAAGAAGAATATCCTATTCTCTGCATTATCCTCCATAATGTTGCTCTATCCAACCTGTCAGCCTATCCAACCTACCATAGGAAAAAAACACAAACAAATAAAAAAAGCGAGTTATCAGGTTTAACTCGACCGTCTGGCATTTGTCTGTCTGTCAATGTCTGTCTATCTATGTCTGTCTATCTATTTAGATGTATCACGATAACTTTTGAATACAACCACCAATTTTCGTAAAACTAAAGCATTCATTCCCATACTTTTATAGCCTAGAGAACCCTGTTGCTTCCGAGGGTGATACCCCAAAAATAAAGGACTAGGTGAAAAAATGTGCGGGGTCCAAATATTTAAAAAAAAAGAAAAAAATTCCATGTGGGGTATTAATTAAAGGACATTTTACCCAAAATATGAATAAATTTTTAAAATTTCAAAAAATTTGGGACCAAAATGTGGGTGAAAATTTTGATACAATCGCAAACGTTCATGTGGTGTATCTAACTAAAAGGAATTTTAACTAAAATCTAGTGTTAATTTTTGGAAAACTCAAAATTTAGGGACGCCATGGACCAAAAAAGTGGGGAAAAGTTTGATAAAACCATAAATATCATTTGGGATATCAAATTATAAAAGAACCAAATTTGGAATATATACCGGTAGTAGGCCTACAGTTTTTGAAATTTCAAAATTTGTTTGACTCACGTCCCAAAAAGCTGGGAAATTTGTAAAAATGTAGACGGGTGTCAGACTAATTTTAACATAGTTTCGATTCATTTTTAGGATTTATTGTACGACTGCTCTCCATTTTTACTTTACTAAACAAAAATTCGTAGGGTAATTGGAATTTACGTAATATTTTCTAATAATTGAAAAATTATCAAATATCAATTAGCCTACGCGTGTATATCGTTCGAAATAGTGAGCGAGTTCTGCAGCTCAGCAAGCTTACTAGTAATAATAATAATAATAACAATAACAGACTAACAGGGAAACTTTTTAACTATTTCACAAACTACAAAATATCAAATACCTGGTTCAAAAAAAATATAAAAAGACATAGACCTCCAGATTACTGAAGAAGACATTGAAGAATGCTTGCCACTCAACAAGAAATTAAAAAAAAAAAAAATGCCCAAGGTTTTCAGGAAAACTCCAAGAATAGGACAGGTGGCACCTGGAAAGGGGTGAGAGACATCAATCAAGAATGAAGGAGATGTGGGAGAGGAGGAAGAGAGCGGAGAAGAAGGGAGGAACCAGTTGAACCAAACGCAGTTCACAGTGGCCCATACGAAAAAACAATAACAACAACACCAATAATAATAATAATAATAATAATAATAATAATAATAATAACCACAACAACAACAATAACAATAACAGACTAACGGGGAAGCTGTTCAAATACTATTTCAGGAAACTTAAAATGTCCAATTCCTGGTTCAAAAAATATAGGCCTAAAAAGACAGAACTCTAGATTACTAAAGAAGACATTGACGAATGCTTGCCATTCAGCAAGAAATTAAAAAACAAAAGTGCCCAGTTTTCAGGAAAAATCCAAGAAGAGGACATGTGCCATCTGGAAGGGGTGAGAGACATCGATCAAGAATGAAGGAGATGTGAGAGAGGAGGATGAGAGCGGAGAAGAAGGGAGGAACGAGTTGAACCACACGTAGTACACAGTGGCTCATACGAAGAAAACAACAACAACAATATAATATTAATAATAACAATAATAATAATAGACTGGGATTAATAATACCCGTCAACGACATAATAACGAAACTGATTATGGTGTGATAAGACAGATTTAGGCCTTCGTAATGTGCGACAGACGTCATCGTCGGTAGGCCTACGCGTGGGTTAACGTGATACGCGGAATTGTGCTGAACAATACGCCACACCTCCCCCCCCTCCTGTAACACTGTTCAAACGACATTATTCATTACGATCTGTGACACGATACGATTTATTTTCTACATATAACGAACACGAGCGCCCGCGCACACACACTCTGTAATACTGCTGCACCAGCTTTTGTTCTACCAAACGGATCAATATATAGGCTATAATCGGTGCTATACACGAGAGAAACAAATGTTATCTGACTTGTTTGTGTGTAATCATTTGTTACTGGAATGATTAAAAGTCGCTGGAGAATCAACAGTATGTGCACAATATGGCTGTTGACACAGATTTATCCTCTGACAATGGTCAAATACATAAAATACGTCTGATTTTTATTAAGAGTCTAATTAATGATATATATGTTTTACACAGTTGAGTATACTTATGTAGAATATGTATGTATTGTCTGTTCGTGCGTGCGCGTCTGTGTGCGCGCAATCGCGTGGTCTAGCTATATTATCTGCGAACATCTCTCCAGAGATGTAGTATGAAGTTTTAACATCGAAAATGTGTAAATTATTTCAGTATTTCAGCTTAATGGAAAATAAAAGACGGATTTTTATTCCAAAATACAAATTAGTCTATAGTAAAATAAAAGACATATCGATAAAAGAAGAGGCCTGGGGAGGTGTTTTTCTATCGTGTTTGTACCCGCCTTGAGGAGTTCCGGTGTTACTTGTTACCATTTGGACAGTATTTTGCTTTGTTGAAAGTACTGCTAAGTTCAGTAGTTTCTGAAGGCGAACGGAAATTTTTAAGAAGAAAAAATTACAAGAACGCAGGTAGTGTGAGTGAGGAAGGAAGAACAGCCGAGACGGAGGCAAGTTGTGGGCATACTATGGTTTGAACCCGCCAAGAGAGTTCTCAGCTTTGTGGGTATGATAACTTTTGAACCCACACCGACCGATTTTCGCGTCTCCACATTTTTACCCTGCATACCCTTATTGTTTCTGAGATTAATCACCCAAAAATATAAGCAGGCGGAAGGGAAAATGTAAGGGGTTAGAATTTCTTATAAAAAATAGCAATAATCCTTGTGTGTGATAATAAATTTAAGAAAGTTTCAACAAAAAATTTTAGACGTCAGAGCCAAAAAACGGTCAACATTTTGAAAACTTGTAAAAATCCATACCGGCTATTAGACTAAAGGAATGTAGTATTTACCCAAACCCGAATGTAGTGTTTACCTTGAAATTTTTGTTTAACTTTTAAGGCACCACAGGCAAAAAATGGAAGCAAAATTTTACAACTACACCTTCGTGTTGATGATATGAGCATAACTGCCATGTAACTAGACTGGTAAATATCCAGGGGCCCACAAGATAATGGGGGTGGGGCACCTTCTTTCTTTTTTACATTGAGAAAATCTTTGTAGCAAAAATTATCAAGTTATTTTGCAACAGAGAGACAAAAAAGCAAACTTGTGGGTAATTAAAAGACTTTTAAGTAAATTTTACTTGACTAACTAAGGTAAAATTACGTATCCACCTGGTGGAGTTAGGAGAATTGGCGCAGTTTCCAAGAAGTTTTAAAATTTCTACTAAGTTGACCTAGTAAGGTATACATCATAAAAAATTATGTGAGAAACCAAATATGATTGCATGATTTAACAGTTCTATCTATCTCGTAGTCCGTAGTTCGTAGCTAGGAAACTGGATTTAGAGGAAGTTATAGATAACTTTGCGAGATCAAAGCCAGACGGAAGGACTTTTAAAATCCATGGCATGAAAAATGTTACATTCACAAGATTTCACTAGAAATAACTTGTACATAATATCCGGAATTCTGCTTCCATATAATTGTTTTTCTTTTTCTATGTATTTCTAATATCTCTCACATGTAGATTATTGCAGAGGTGAGAGACATGCGTCGCATATCGTCGTATTTCATCATCTCGACGCTAGTTTGTTGCTCCATTGCTGACCCGGTTTTGGCTGGTAACAGACCAGTAGATACAGTAGGTATGGAAATTATTCGAACGTTATAAAATATGTAAGGACAACAGTCCATAGAAATCGAAGGGGGCCCAACTTGAAACTTTTGCCAGGGGCCCTTGAGTCTCTAGTTACACCACTGAACGACGACGATTTTGAATTTTCCACTGTACCATACCACGATCAATGAGACCGTCGTAACAAATCTGATGAAGCTTATAAACAGATTTTTGTAAAGCACATTCTGTATGTCGAATTACAAGCGAGTCGTCAGCAGGGAGGGATATAATAATAATAAATTAATTACGGGCACGTGGCGCGCAACACAATATTCAAATTTATCTAGAACAAACAAAGCCGCGTGCAAGCAAATACAGAGTCTTACCTATCTGTACCGGCAAAACAAGACTTCATTAGACGCGCGTCTGTTGTTTTCTTTTTAACTTTGTTTACGCGTGTCTCTGTACGCTACTAGACTGCTACTGAAAGCATCTTCTAGTTAATTAATGCAATAACATTATCCCCATTTCTCTGCTGCTACGCTACTTGGATCACTGCGTTGCTCTCGAATGCTAACTAACTACAGTATGCTACTGCATACAACTCCGCCGTACTATCTTCTGCTTTACTACGTAAATTTCTCTCTCTCTCTCTCTCTCTCTCTCTCTCTCTCTCTCTCTCTCTCTCTCTCTCTCTCTCTCTCTATTTATTTAAATTAAAGACATTATTCAGGAGTAAAGTATACACTCGGATGTATTCAGTTCCTTTTCGAGTGCTGTTTAAATATAACAAACGCTAAATATATTTATAAATATATGACTACTACTCGAAACACTAAGTTTTTTATGGTAAAAATGTTAAACTTTTACCTTGTAGCCTGAACTAGTTTTCGCTTATTACAAGCTTGATCAGAGGCTGCCGATAGGAGCGCTGTCTGCCTTGTTCTTCGTGACGGCGCCGTCGTCCGAAAGATCGATGTTTTGTGTGTGTGTGTGTGATGTTCAAATAGTATGTGTGATTTAAATTGTGTCTGTTCGTTTAGGATGTTTTTTTATGTGTTTGTATATTTCTAGTTGTTTAAGAGTGCCTAGATTTCGGCCTTTTGTGTGTAGACGTGTAGAATGTCCATGTTACTGTTTATGTTTGTGTATGTGTGGTTTGCTTCAATGAGGCTGGTTTGCAAAGGTGGATTCAGCGGTGGAGTGTAGTGCCTTTGTGTGTTCAATGTATGAAGCTACGTCACATAAAACACATTTGTCCTGCGCGGTCATTGTGTGGCAGTTTACTTATGTTCATCCCTTACGATCAGATTCGTTTCTTATCTGCTTTACAGTGTGGGAAATAGGATATTTTTATAGACATTAAAGCGGTGTGGCAATATAAACCTCCACGCAACGTCATGACGCCTTGCCACTCCGACAACCGTTGATCCGAGACAAACTGACGGGATAATTCAACTGCACTTGTGAACCCAATCAGAACATATGAATTTAAATCGAACACCTCGGATAACGTCTGTAGGTACTTCTTACCGACACTTATATTAACGTTACAACTAACATTACATCATGTCTGAACAAATATGGACTCACAATTGACGTTTTCCACCACAATATACGTAGCCTGGCTTACCTGCAAACAGAAAGAAATCACATGTTATTGTTCGTGTTTAACTTAACAAGAACCGACCTGAAAAACGGTTATCGTACGTTCTGTTTTGAATTTAAGGTACTTTCGTAATAGCCGTACCTACACTACATTGTCGATGTTTCGAATATGCGATAGTATCGATATACCACGAAGAAGAAGAAGAAGAAGAAGAAGAAGAAGAAGAAGAAGAAGAAGAAGAAGAAGAAGAAGAAGAAGAAGAAGAAGAAGAAGAAGAAGAAGTGTATTAATTGTAAATTATTCTATTTCTTAATGTAAAGTAAAGATAGGTAATATTTTCATTTGTGAAGTTAGATAATAACGTTTTTTTAATTTTTTATTTAGTTTACTGATTAAAGAAAATACAAGCCATGGTTGGGAAAATATAACGTTTAATGTGTTCATACAATGCTTATAACAGAAATAACATTTAAAATAAAGAACATAACGTTTTTATAACAAAGCAACAGCACAAAATGAAAACTAAGAAATATAATTAATTCTGAAAAAAACAACGTACTACAAATGAAAACAAGATTTGTTATTCGTTAGGCGGCCAATATTCTTTTATGTTATTCAGTAAAATATCGAAAACTTCACTGGAAGCGAATTTTGTGTGAAACACACAATAAAATGAGAGAGGCGTGTAGACTATAGTACCAGGCAAACTTACTTCCTGTTATAGTAAACCGCGTTACTTCAAGTTTTTTCCTTACTTAAGTGGTTTTTCACAAAAAGCGAGTATTATTTTAAAGAGATGTTGGTTTCCATGTGTACTTTTAGTTTGCACGTTAACCTAACAATGACAGCTTTTGGCGTCAAAGGCACACATCAGTCTGTATCACACTGCTCGAAACATTTTTCGTAAAACATATGACAATGAAAAACGATTGCAATGTCAAAAAGCTATTTCACAACATACACAAATAAATTTTCACGATTTCTATTATCTTACAGAAATTATATGCAATATTCGCTACATATCGATAACAACAAGCGCATAATCAAAATATCGAAATAATCATTGTGCTTAATGATTAAGGACAAGAAAGTAGTTTCCAATTAGCCTATACATAATAACGGTAAAAAGTAATACGTTTGCGGTAAAAAAGAATTTCCCGAGAGAGCAATTAGTGTGCAATAAAAAAAACTCTCACTATAATTAGTGAGGGTTATAATTAGTCAGAATCACTTGCTCACTAATTTACACGTGCGTACTGAATAATTTAAACTACTTAATCAATAGATACTGAATTTATTGAAATAATAATACTGTAATAACCAATAATACTGATTTTTATTATACAATTTAATAATAGTAAAATTAGCAATTTATTAGTTAGAATATGGTAATTACTGTACCTTAACTATTTGTACATACGTTGATTACAAATTTTAGTTATTCATATTTTGGTGTTTTGAGCCCCCAGCACCCCCATGCGCCCGAAATTGATTCCTCGTTAAGGCTTACAGGGCCGGAGTCAATGTTGTTAAGATCTTCAGATTCCGGGCTGTTTGGCCGTGGTCAATTGCTACACACATTGGCAAACATTTCGGCCGTGTCATCGACGGCCATCATCAGTGCTTTCCCTAACGCACATGTCCCACGTTAGAGACCACAGTACCGGTGACCTGGCACATTACCACAGTACCACAGTACCGGTGACCTGGCACATTACCACAGTACTGTGGTCTCTAACGTGCGACATCTGCGTTAGGGAAAGCTCGATCAGCAGTGATGATGGCAGTCGATGGGACGGCCGAAATGTTTGCTAATTTGTTTGGCAGTGGACCAAGACCAAAGAGCCCGGAATCTGAACATCTTAACAACATTGATTTCTCGTCGCTCGCGCCAGTACCGAGGTACCATGAGTTCACGAATCTCCACTAAGATTTCATTGTGACACGTTCTCCATACTTCGGCCACTGGCATGCGTGCATGCTGGGATAGGGGAGACGTCTTTGTTGTTAACGTCAATTTACAAAAAAGTTAAACTTTATTCACTTGGCCCTAAGGTTTCTTTACGTAGGCTACAGTACAATTTGTCTGCAAACCCACACATGCTCCGTACCACAATTTTGTAACTAAACATAGCGCTGTGTGGGTACTTTAAACCAACGCAGATAAGTACAGCACAATTTATACGCGGCAATGCTTTAACCATGAATTTTATCTTCCTTCTACTTGGGTAAAAAAACAAACAACAACAAAAAACAGAATACACAAGTATAACATTAAAAAACTCATTATTGCAAGCCAATAGCCAAAGGTTTGAATAAAAAAAAAAAGTTACAACAAGGTCGCTTGGGTTGGAATAATTTATTGGCCCACACTGTATATTAGCCAGACAATGCGGCAGAGTACGCTGCACAACTCGTAGATAGTGGAGCAAAATAACAACAATACTGAACGATAACAAAAATAACACCAACAACAAACTATTGTATGGCGACAATAAAATTTATGTACAGCAGCTCTCTGCATAATCTTTTATATGTAATGGGCTCGTAAACAAAAATTATTGTTCAATAAAAGAGAAAACTTTAATACACATGGTAACTTAGGCAGACGTAGGGAAAAGTAAAATGTATCATAAAAAACGTACATTGATCAAATAAAATCAAGAACGGAAAACATTCCACTGAAATGGATTACTGAAAGAGATCAGCGGGAATCTCGGCACGAGAAGAAAAATATCGGTATGGAGAACCATACACGACTTTCATGTTCTAAGATTTATATTTAAAATCATTTACTTGAATTCGGTTCGATAATTTCTAAAAAAAAGTCGCCCACCCTCAAACTATTTTCACTATTTATAGATATTTTTGTTATTATGGGATAGTCGTTTAATAAAATGTTATTTTCGAATCATTTTATCTATAAAAATTAGTTACTTTATTCTTATAAAGAAACTGAACTATGCAGATAAACATCCCTCCTCCTCAACCGATTCCCATCATTAACGATATTTAGACTTTCATAGAGTAATAGTTTTGAAAGTAATTTGTGAGGTACCTTATCCTTCAAAATTAAATATTCGTACTTTACTTGATTTCAGCACAGCAATTTAAAAAAAATCACCCTCTCCTCCCTCAACTACTCCACTCCATTTATAATTATCTCATTTACCATTTTACAGTGCATTAATATAACTTTATTTTCGGGGCACTTATTTATTAAAATTAAGTACTTTACTCTTGTTAAAACAAAAAACAATGTAGGTAAACTACTCCTCCCTCCTAACCGAACAACTTGGTTGCGTGGGAACAAAATTATTTTATTTTTTAACAATTAACATTGTTTGAGAAAGGTTAAATGAATTCTTAAGTACTTTACTCTTGTTATAACTTAACGTTGCAGGTAAACTACCCCTCCTCCTTTACCAAAATCAATATCCGAAGTCCTCTACAACTCGGGCACACATGAAAAAAATATTTGATTCTCTTTAAATGTGTGTTCGCCATAAAAAAAGTCTACACATTGACACACAGACACTTTTCGGAAAATAACTTTTCTTCATTGAGGGTAGTCGAATCAGAATGAGCCCTTGTCTCGAACACAATTTTTTTTCGCGATCACCATACTTCCATTTCCTTACGGAACATGGAAGTAAAAATGGCTAGTCAAAAAGTAACAGAAATGAAGGGAGTAGACCGTATAATGATGGAGGACATTGTGATGAAACAAGGACGTATACAGAAGGTAAATGGTTCTAGGAAATATATAATTTTCTAAGAAGTGTAGTATGGTATTGAGCAGTTACATTTGCACAGAAGAGCGATGAGTTATGTCTGCAGCCTGTCTCAAAATCCCAATATAAGTCCTTTATTTCATCTAACAGTTACTTAAAAATCGGTATGAAGAACTATACACGACTTCCATGTTCTAAGATTTATATTTAAAATCATTTACTTGAATTCGTTTCCATAATTTATTAAAAGAAATCCCCCACCTTGTAAATCGAATTTTATGTCTGACAAATTGAAGTGAAATATTTCCATAGAAACTACTTCTTTCTTGCCGATAAAGTAGTACACACATAAAAACTTAAAACCTCCCCCTTCAACTACCCTTTTCGTTTATAGAAATTTCATCTACCTTTCTACAGTGGATTATTATGACATCCTTTTCAGGATACTTTATTTATCAAAATTAAGTACTTTACTCTTGTTAAAAATATAAAACATTGCAGGTAAACTATCCCTCCTCCTTAACTCATCTTCACCAAATCAACAGGGATTGAATGCTCTACAACTCAGGCACATATGCAAAAAATATTTGATTCTGTTTGAATTTGCGGCAGTTTTCGTTCACCATAGAAAAACTTCTATACACACAGACACACAGGCACTCAGACGCTTTTCAGAAAACGACTTTTCTTCATGTTTTGAGGGTAGTACAATCAAAATCAGCCCTTGACTCGAACACGATTTTTTTCGCCATCACCATACTTCCATTTCCTTACGGAACATGGAAGTAGAAAAAAGAACGGTCACATTGACGACGTTCAACTAATCTTTTGAAAATAATTTGCATTTCTTTTAGTTAACCTGAACAAATTCTCTGTCCCTAAAGGACAGATATTTTTATTGACACTATTACTTATATTAATGACGATTAAATATAATTAATTATAATTATTATATTATATTTCATTATATTTTTATAATTTAGTGAATCATAAACATCATTTTATTAGAACTATTAGTATTAACATTAAACGTATCATTATTATTTGTTATTATTATTTCATTACTGCTTTTATTTTGTTGTTATTAAGTATACTACGTTAACCGCGAAATGTGGGTATTACCAATTCGTTGCAAATGGCTTTTCCATTTTTTGTCACTAATGGAACAACTAATGGAACTAACTGGAGGAGGATCAGTTTGGATTTAGAGCAGGTAGAGGAACCAGAGAAGCAATCTTGGCTCTGCGGCAGATCTTGGAGAGGAGAATTGAAGTGAATAGGAAAACCTATTTAGTATTTGTGGATCTCGAGAAGGCGTTCGACAATGTTGATTGGAAGCTGTTGTTTCAAACTATGAGGAAGCCAGGACTTGACTGGAAAGTTAGAAGGGTAATCTTCAATATTTATAGGTTGCAAAGTACTGAAATAGACATAAATGGATGTAAAAAGGAAGCAATAATAAGAAGAGGGGTAAGACAAGGTTGCCCACTGTCACCGTACTTGTTTAATTTGTTTATAGAAGATGTTGTAACTCAGATGAAAAGGAGTTCTAGGGGAATTAAAATAAATGGGGAACGGATACACAGTATTCGCAGATGATATTGTACTGATGGCTGACTCAGAAAAGGATATGACCCGAATGTTAGGTACGTTTAACAAAATTCTTCACGCTTGGAGATTGAGGATAAATGTTAGGAAAACTAAAATAATGGTTGTAAGTAAAAAAAGAGAAGACATTAAATCAACCATTATGTTGAACAACACAATATTGGAGCACGTTACTGAATTTTGTTACCTGGGTAGCATAGTTACAAGTGGGAATAAGTGTCTGGCAGAGATTAAGAGGAGAGTAGCTCTGGCAAAACAAGCATTCCAGAGCAAAAGGAACTTATTAACAAACAACCATATTAGTATTGAAATAAGGAAAAAGTTTGTTAAGGTATTTGTATGGAGTGTTTTAACTTACGGGTGTGAATCGTGGACCTTAGGGAAGGTGGAGAGTGACAGACTTCAGGCAATGGAGATGTGGATTTGGTGGAGAATGACAAAAACTAGTTGGACAAATAGGAAGACGAATGAACAGATCTTAGAGGAAATAAATGAGAATAGAACACTGCTTAGGAGTATAGAGGTGAGGAAGATTAAGTTGATAGGGCATGTGATCAGACATAGTGCTTTTTTAACTAACATCTTTGAGGGCAAAGTAGTGGGGAAGAAGCCCAAAGGAAGACCAAGAACTGCATACTTCCGCAGCACAATGAGTGTCGTGAATAGTGGGTCCTATGGAGAAATGAAGAATATCGCAAGGGATAGAGTGACGTGGCTACAGCGACAAGGCATTGCCTTTAGGATGGAACAACAATATCTTTTCTCTAACTGAAAATACATTCAAATCCTTTCTTATATCCTCATTTCTTATATGGTCTACTTTTGTACATCCCTTTACTGTTCTTAAGTATTTCATTTCCGCTGCTTGAATCTTATTCCAGTCGTTCTTCCTCATCGTCGAAGATCGCAGCCATATGATAATGCTGGAACAGGCACGTCTCATAAAGTTTTTAATTAGTGTCGTTTCTGGTCTTCTTTTTCAAAGTGTTTATTATTACACCGCAAATATGTTGAAATTTACTCATTTTGCTGGCCAAATCCTCGTCATGCTCAAATGTGACACAACACATTAAGTAATTCATCTTTCCAACCTGTTCCAGATCACACAAGAAAATTTTTTGACTGAACCTGATGTTTCTCATGGAAAGCCATTTATTTTTTATTTTTTTTATAACTGATAGGCTGAGGTCATACTTTTCACCTGCTTTCTGAGAAATTAATAAAACAGATTAAAAATTAAGAGATTAATAAAATTTCTTGTCAAGTTTCGACCCTCTGAGGGGGGAGTCCGGTTGCGTTAGTCTCCCCCCTCCGCCACAAATACGCCGCTGGTTCAGACAGATTATTTATTTGAGCAGGCGACGTGGTATCAGTTACTTTTATACAATTGTAGTTCAAATAACACGGCTAAAGGAAACCAAATAAAACAGCGAGGTACAGTGATCCGTCTAATGGAAACGATAAGCAGAAGGGACACACACGCACTCGCGCACACAACTTATGTGATTATACGGCGGAAAAATCTGGTCTCGACAGAGACATGCACTCCGCTGGGAGTCGACTCCTCTCCTCTCCCGATAATGTAATCAACGGAAAGAATCGGTTCAACGCAGCTATACGGTTTGCTCAGAGTAATGTTCTCGTTTCCCGGTCAGAGAAAATCTCATAAACTAACAAACCTAACTGTGTAATTTCGAGAGCCAGATGTGTTGTGTGTGCGCCCCCAAACTCTTCTTTGTGTCCGACGAAGAAAAGGTGTTAACACCCCGTAAGATTTAAGCGGCGTTTGTAAGCCCTATTTTGCCCATGTTAATTTACTAGATTTCATGACCCGTTTTCTCAAACACTAATTAACTGAACTGTTTGAAAGTTCTACCATTGATTGATTGGTTGTCAGTAAAACCTTTGACGAAGGTGTTTTAGGATATGCTTACGTTGAGCCGTTTTAGAAATAATTTTAATCCAATGCAAGTTTAACAGTTTAAACAAATTTCATATTATAATTTTTTCTCGTGACAGGCACATTGTATCAAAAAATCCCTTTGTTATCACTTGTACCCTTTTGCCCTACATATATACAGAAAATGTGAGCTCTGTATCTCTAGCAGTTCCAAAGATAATGGGTCTTTAGTGTGAAAAATAAAAATTTTCGGAAAAGAGCAATTAAAAATTAATCATCAATATAATGAATTTGTGTGCATTCCCTAATAAATTCCTGATGCATATGAAGGTTTACCTGAGTCTTCTGCAGCTTAAAATTCTTCTTTCAGCTTCATTTTTGCCACTGCTCTCTTCTGCCGGGCTTCTTTGTATAGTTCTGCAGTTGATTATTCAGCTCTCCGTACGTGTTTCATATCAACATAATTTCAGCACAGTTCTTTCATACTGACATGCCTAGTTGTTTCAACACTAAGAACCTGGTTAAGTAACCTCTACGAAAGCATGAAACTGCATCACAAGCCCCAAAATTCAATGTTTGTTGGGAAACAAAAACAGTTTTAGGAATGCGCGACCAGATTGTGTTGTTTACCGACTCATTGGGGTTTTGACTTTTACCATGGAGACACTTTTTTAAACGTTCTGGGTTATCCAGGTCTCTAAATAGAGGTTTAAGCTCACTCATATGTGTAGTATAAATAGAAAAAGAATTAAGAACGAAAAGCAATAGTTCTCTGTACTATAACAGACCGAAATATTCATAAGCTCGAAAGGTGACATATTGGATTGAGTTTGTCCCCAACATCATCACCTAAAGAAAAATACGAAAAATCGTATTTTCTTGTTGTCCGAGTAATTCAAAATGAATATAAAATGAAAGCACATATTCCATACAGTATTTTGGAACAAAACTTAATGCCACAAATTCACGATAACTTGTCTATGCGCTCCTTAAAGCTGAGAATCAATGACGTGGCAATAAATCAAGCACATTGTTTCAGTAGGTCGCCACCCTTAATAATGTACTAAACATGGCTGGAGGTAATTTGCCACACCGTTTCAATATCTAGAAAACATCCGTATTGCCACACCGTAAAGCAGGTAAGAAGAGTGTCAGAGTGCAAAGGATGAACTTACGTAAATTGCCACACCACGACCGCGCAGGACTGCTGGAATGGGTTGACCATGAATAAAGTTTCATGTTTATGAATTCATACTTTCCGTATGAGTTGTTTTATTTGAATTCCCACTGTAGTTTTCTGAGGCCTACAAGTTTGACAAGTAAAGATGCTGTAATTTAGTAAAAAAAATTTGGTGCAGTAAAAATTTCACTTGTAATCATTTCTGCAAAAGAAATGTTCAATGTGCTAAACAAATTAAATACTATGTTTTGACAATGTGTTTTAGTTTTTGTATGGTTAGGTTGAACGTTTTTAAAAATTGTAATCATCATCATCATCATCATCTTCAAAGATTTAACCAAGGATGGTTTGTTCCGGTCTCAAAAAGGCAAAGATTAGAGCTGGTCACTCCAGCGCTCCCACACCTCTCCGTTCCCTTGGCTTTCCGTCCCACTTGTCCTTATTTGAAGCAATTTAGTAGTGAATATGTCCCCTGGATATGTTACTAGAATATCGCAGGGTAAGGTGGAACTGGCACCTTCAGGCTTAACGTCCAGGCCGTTTTTCTACCTGTGTGTTCTCCCATAAACTGTCTGTCTTACCAGACTAAAGAGACCAGTCTTCCCTGTTGAGATATCCATACGGATCTTTAATATGGTGGTTTCTCCTTGCCTCCCACATCCTACGTCGTTGACCAGTGGAAGGTCATCCGTCTTTAGGGGCAATTTCTCACCCCAAGGGCAAGAGGGTGCCCTAACCTTTACTTGACAACGACAAGTAGAGGAGGGACAGCTTATACCGTCACTCGGTCTCCGGAGCCGCGTTAGCCAACTGTAGGTGTTGCCCATCCCCCACCACTTGGAAATGCGGCAGGATATTTCCCTTCATCAAGGAATGAGACCATAAGGTATTAGTCATCCTCTCCAGTAGACTACTTTAAGGGACTACAAATTTTAATAATTTATAACATAATAATCAACATTTCAGACTTTTGGACACGAGAAATAATACTTTGTGTGTGTACAAAAATTATTTATCACATTTCTATTAACTCTTGACGTAGTGATAAAACGCCATTACGTTTGAAAAACGCCCCAGCTGATAAAAAGTTTACGTGTATGTCCCAGTTGCATTGCTTATCACAGCTATGTGGCAACTAGACAAGAATAAATTTATATTTAATTTCATGTTAAGCGTCGGCAGTGTACAAAGATGCCCTGCAGATGTTAACACTTTAAGAGATCATTTCATTGCAGTTTGGTTACACTCGTGCAGTTAGCTGTTGACGGGCTCATGTAAGTTACTGGGTCATTAATCACCAGTGCATGGCACAGCTTATCGTGTGACAACGGTGATAAACGGGATAGTGAGTAAGGCAATTCTCAGAGCTCTTAGTAGGGCAACGAAAAATTGATTCTTAATTATTATATATCACCTTATATCATTATATTATGAGTATACTCGACAGGATCGCCCAGTATTAGCTGAATTGGTGGGAACATCTTTGCCGAATGGATGACTGCCGCATCCCCAAACAACTATGGAACTATAAGCCGAGGGGACGGAGAGGTGTGGGACGTCCGAGGAAGCGCTGGAGTTCCAAGCTCTAAATTTTGCCTGTGTGAGACAGGAACAAACAATCCTTGGTTTAATCCTTGAAGATGATGATGATGATGATGATGATGATGATGACCTTATGTCAGATCCGTCGTGTGACTTCTAGTAGCTATGTGGCGCGTTCCGGAACGATAATTCTTTCATCACACACATATATCCCTCGTAAGAAGTCATCAAACATTTTTTATTTACAGTGAACCACATATCAACAGTAAAACTGATTTTATAATATAACTTCCTTCCCTTTTTTCGTTCTCGTTAGTAATTCCTTGTTTATGATTTTCTTTACCCGTACAAAGATGAAATACCAAGACATGATATAGTTCGCGAAGATCGTAGCGGGGAGCAGGGAAGGCAGTGCTGGAAGTGGGGTGTGAGGTGAGACCGGCCATGATGCATAACCATGTGACATACCAAATATTCAGGCGTTCTTACAAAATTTAATTGCTACGTAAACAACTTGTCAAAGCTACTCATGCGCAATGAGGTCCTTTGACACATTCCAGCCAGACACACGTTTCATGTCTAATTATTTTAGCTGTAATCTCAATATTCTTCATATCTTCAATATTCTTCCGTACATCCGTACCTCCAACACCTAATGTCTACCTTTTTCATGTATCATCAGATGTTTCTTCTTCAAGGTGATCCGTTCAAACTAGGCCTGCATGTATTGTTACGTAATATGGAACGTTCTACAAGTATCTCGGCTATCCCAGCTGTAATGTGCGTGTGCGTATATATTGCTGCTACTTTGAGATGAAAGACAATTACGTGACACTTATCGTGAGTTGAACAGCAACAGTCGAGGCTATTCCAGACCGCACCGGTCGGGCGATTACACAGTGCGTTCAAATGGTTATTAGGAAAAGTGATATAGTGCGGGACTCTATTAGCTGACATTATTATTGCGTGTGTGTGTAAATTTAACTGGAATTATTTTACGAGTACAGTATTGTTAAATAAATTGATGATTTTGAACTGTTAATTGTGATTAATTAAAACTGGTGATTAGTGACTTAACTGTTGTCTTTATTTTGTTTTCCACTGTACCATACGCGATCATTGAGACAGTCGTAACAATATTCTTTTCAGTTAAGTTCTAACTAAATTCCTCGTCTTAGCTATAAAAATGAAAATTTTATTATTTCTTTTATGAATTTGCTAACTGCTATAATTTTTTTATTGTTCGACTAAGCTTTTCGTCATTACTGACATCTTCAGGTCTTAAACAACCAACTTCAAAATGTGTTTGAAGATGTCAGTAATGACGAAAAGCTTAGTCGAACAATAAAAAAATTATAGCAGTTAGCAAATTCATAAAAGAAATAGTAAGGATGGCTGCTAATTTAAACAATACGAAGAAAATTTTATTATTTTCAAAGATCAATTAAAATGGAAAACAGCCAATGTATTAATTTGTATTACATATTTATGTGAATAATACGAACCTTGTGTCAATATGAAGTTAAACTAGGCTCACAATAAAAAATTATTCATCGAAAAAATTCTATACAGAGTAATCCCGGTAAAATAATAAAATGAACAAATTTCGTTTTTTCTTTCTTCCAACCAAACTAAAATGTAATTATCCCTCAAATACTTCACCTAAATCTAAATAACATATTTTTTATGACAGATAAAGAAACCTAAATACAGAAACCTTTATCACATATTAACTGTGAATATGATAAGTTTAAAACCCATGACAGATGATGTAAACTTAAATTCTTTTGTTATTAAATTTATTTTCTTCCGTGCTGTTTGGCCGTGGTTCACAGCCTTTACCACAGCGAGAGCATTTCATGTAGCGTGTATTAAAATGCATCTGGAATATGTGAAACAAGTGTTCACCAGCGAACGCAAATAAATATGTTTCTTTATTTGTATAAAGTACAGAAAGAAGGCAAAGAAAGGTTTTCCACAGACCACCACGCCACGTATGCAAATTCAGTGACAGTAGTATCAGCTGAGTCCGCTCGCTATTGGGAACAGAAACACGTTTGCCCTTTTGCACTATAAACTTTATACAGTTCGACGTGACTGCATCGCCTCGCCACCAGTCGCTAAGTAACAGCTTACCCCCCTCAATAAATAGTTTACAATAACAGGACAATGAGCAACAGTACATACTGACAGTCCTACTTACTACTTCTTCTGAATATTACTTTCTCACCAGCTGCTACCCAAACGGGCGAAACAAAATAAACAATATATGCTTTATACTTGCACGCAGGCGCCCTCCACACACACACACACACACACACACACACACACACACACACACACACACACACAGACACAATTGGAATTATTATATTTTGTATACGCTTTTCTTTCGATAAGATAAAAATTCGTAATAAAACTTTATGAGCATCACGGGAATGTACGCTGTATTAATTGAAGACTCGTTGAGCACTTGGTGAAACACAGTACGATAAGGTTACTTAATATGGTGCTAGTTCTTGGATTACTGAAGATTTCATTCTTTATGGCGCTCTTCAGAAAAAAATTAAATGAGGAATATTAATATTTTGTCTTAAACATGTATATAACTACCAAAGTTTTCCTGAAGCAAAGTTAAACAGATTTTTGATATTAATTTCTAAAAGCCTCCATGCATCATTAATATGGTGATATGGATTCTTAATATGGTGATAGTGGATTTTTAATATGGTGATAAGTGCAACTACTTCACCATATTTATTTTCCAGTTTAAAGTAGGCATTTTGTGCAATAAAATCAAACTGCGCCTGTAAATTAATTGCTTTAATGCATGTAGGACATATTTAAAGAACTATAAAAAACAATAAAAACATGGAAACAACGGAAAACACCATCACTGTTTTCTCCATGTCAGCTGTGACACATGTAAACTGTGATACCTTGATCAGGTTCCTGCGACTGGCACATTTCATGGCAAGTGTAGCAACAAAATGAAACTGATTCAATTTTTTCGCATTTTCCTTTTATACATTACTACTGAAAGCTGTGTTATAAATGCTGCAAGACCAATAATCATCTTCATTACAACTATTTGTAGGTTGATTCTCTGTCGATTTTAGTCATCCTTAAGATGTGCTGCAACTAGGTTTGCAACTTGCGCGCACACTCCCCCCCCCACACACATATACAGACACAAAACATTCAAATTATCATATTGTTACGACGGTTTCTTTGATCGTTGTACGCTACAGTGGAAACCAAAATACAAGACACCAATCAAGTTACTAATCACCAGTTTTAATTAATCGCAAATACAGTAATCCGAGCCATTTAATTAATTTGTACAATAATCCGAGCAAAATCTGTCCACACGCAATACTAATGTCAACTATTAGATTCCCGCACAATTATAACACAATAACACCTTCGCCACAATACTTCGAACCTCGCTTGAATAAATCCCCACTTAAACTGAAACTAAGCGGCAGCTGTCGCGTTGTCTAAATAGATAGCCAAGTGTTCCAGAATAATCCATAGTATGCGTCAACACTACTGGAAAAACTACAGCGTAATTGTTTGAGGCCTTGAACATAGTGGGCGCGGACCGGTGAAGTCTGGAACAGCCTCGGTTGATGACGCGTGATCAGTGTCACTTAATTTGTCTTTCGTCTCAAAGTAGCAGTAATATGTACGCACACACACATTACAGCTGGGCTCTGCTGGGATGGCCGAGAAGCATGTAGAATGTTCTATAATGGCGTGACAGTATTTTGTATACGCTTTTCTCTCAATAAGACATTTCATAATAAAAATGTATGAGAATCACAGGAACATAACGCTGCATTAATTGAAAACTCGTTGGGCACTTGGTTGAATGTAGGCTATTACTTTTAAAAAGATTTAAATAAACACAAACGGTTGGTAGTTTCACAATGTATTCTCAAATTCTGACAATTGTTTCAGCCGATTAAGCTATTCTCAAAGAGCTGCTAAGAACAACTAAAAAGAAAGAATTTGTAGAGCGGTGGTTCCCAACCTTTCCGGACACGCGTGCCACTTTGGTCTTCCGCATTCATTTCGCGTACCGCCGGAACTTAAAGAAAGGTTATTGGGTGTTTTCTCAATAAAAAACTTGATACAACATGAATAGTATACATCGTTATTCTTAGTTATGTATAATTATTTGAATCTAATACATAGATACATACATAAATTAAAAAGCTTCAATTCGATACGGAATTTAATTAAGTGTATTTTTATACAGGCTACATGTCCCCGGTGATACGTGCCGCACAGAGGTTATGTCGTATTTGCTTTGTGCGTTACATATCGCCCGGGATATGTATATAAAAATACACTTAATTAACGTCTGTATCGAACGGGGACTTCTTCCTGAGTTTCTTAAACAAAATTGAGATTAAAGCCAATGGTTTCCACAGTCCGCACAGACTTTTCCAAAAATTTCTGCGAAACAGATGTCAACGTGCGTTACATATCGCCGGGGGCTTGTAACAAAGTCAACGTGTTAAGAACACGTCCCGAACGTTAATTGACGACTTACTGCATCGTTACAACTGGTTACTTTTATTCTTATAATAGTATCCCTACCTTCAACATAGATACGCACACACTCACATACAATCGCATTATAGCCACACAGAGCAATGGATGTTTATATTCTCATCTACGGTAAGTAATTTTCTCGATTACGTCTGTCATACACAGTACCGTTTCATACAATGCGATGTAGGTCAGTATATGGCCGAGACAACAGAACTGAAAACACGGTGATACGATAAGCGTAATAATGGAAAAACTCTGTAAAAGTAATAAGAACACATTTCCACAGAGAGCGACGTATCCAGTACTAGACATGTACTACTTAACACGTTTCTTGGTAAAAAAAAAATAAATAAAATAATAGCTTGTGTTTTGCTTTCGACATAAAGATAATTTCATCTTAAATTGTTCAACAGACGCTCTGCAAAAATCTATACATCGCTTGAACCTATTGTTTGGGTTGATAATTTTAAAATATATGAGCGCAGAATACAAAACAAGTGAATTGAAACTCTTGAGAAAAACCAAAAGCTGCACCCTTACAGATCATATACGAAATGAAAATATAAGAACCGAGTTAAATAAGGGAAGGACAGATAAAGTTGAGGCACCATATCGAGAGAATGGAAGATATGAGACTAACTTCATTTAATTTCACAATCAGAATGATCACAGTTGCACACCACTATATAAAAATTATCCCGATATGAAGAAATATATAGTGGTGTGCAACTGTGATCATTCTGATTGTGTTTTCAACCACTAACACAAATTTCTTCATTAAACGTTCATTTAATTTCATCGAGCAGGTACAGCAGACGCGACGAATAAGTCTGTTAAAGGTATCACGGGACTTAGCAGATTGATGTCCAGCCTTGGGGAGCCCAAATCCAACTAGCGCCGCCTGATGCCAACTTTCTCTTGTACGGCGCAGAAGAATGGGCGAACGCTCTCGATATGAAGATATGCCGCAAGCGATTTTTCCAAGGTGCAAAGGCGGGGAGCGTTGAGGGTAGCCTCTGCTTACCGCACTGTCCCCGAACTAGCTCTCTTGGTGTTCGCTGGGGTCATTCCTACAGATCTTCTTCTTGCCAAGCAGCGGAGAGCTGTCTACCTCAAAAGCAGGAAGTGGCGAGCCAAGAAGAAAGATTCCGCACTTTTGAGAGGTGTGGCAGAGAGCTTGGACAAGGGAACGCAGGACTGCGTTGTTCATCAAGCACATGAGGCCGTGGATCGAAGGAGGCATGGGTGGGAACTCTGGATCAGTACAGCACGCTACACAGAGTTCATCCTTCGGGAGAAAAAGGCGGACTTGGGCTGTCTGAAAAGTAGAAGACCTTTATAGATGGGAGGCCGTTAGTCGCAGGGAAACATCCTTGCGTGAAGTACTCCTTGATAAACAGTAGGCCTACTATAGCACAATATTTAGCGTATATAGGATGACGAAAAATAAGAAAGGCTGTATGCGGTGACCAAAAGTATATCTACGGAAAGGAAAATATCGGTATGGAGAACCATACATCACTTCCATGTTGTATGATTTATTTTTACAATCATTTACTTGAATTCGGTTCGGTAATTTCTAAAAAAGTATCGCTCATCCTCAAACTGTTTTCACTATTTATAGATATTTTTGTTATTACCTATGGGGTAGTCGTTTAACATAGTGTTATTTTCGAGTCACTTTGTCTATAAAAATTAGGTACTTTATTCTTATAAGCAAACTGAACTACGCAGATAATCATCCCTCCTCCTCAACCGATGCCCACCATTAATGAATGATATTTACACTTTCATAAAGTAATAGTTTTATAATATGTAATTTGGTATCTTATCCTTCAAAATTAAATATTCGTACTTTACTTTATTTCAGCACAGCAATTTTCAAAAGTCACCCCTCCCCCTTCAACTACCCACTCCATTTATAATTATCTCATTTACCATTTTACAGTGGATTAATATCACTTTATTTTCGGGGCACTTATTTATTAAAATTAAGCACTTTACTCTTGTTAAAACACAGAACAATGCAGGTAAACTACCCCACCCTTCTAACCAAACAACCTGGTTGTCTGGCGACAAAATTATTTTATTTTTAACAATTTCCATGTTTTGAAAAAGTTTAAATGAATTTTTAAGTATTTTATTCTTGTTAAAACGTAAAACGTTGCAGGTAAACTACCCCTCCTCCTTAACCGATCTTCACCAAAATCAATAGGCCTTGAGTCCTTTAGAACTGAAAAAATTCTACACGCGCGCGCGCGCGCACACACACACACACACACTTTTCGGAAAATGAATTTTCCGTGTTTACTACCCTCAAATGAAGTTTTGAGGGTAGTACAATCAGAATAAGCTCTTATCTCGAAAACGATTTTTTTGCGATCACCATACTGGGATTTCCTTACGGTACATGGAAGTAAAAATTGCAATCTCTGTGTTGAGGAGAAGCAGAGATATGATACCGCATATAGGCCTATATCACAGAAGAGGTTCTAATGGGTAGTCCATCGGGGAGTCCAGTGGTTATCCCGCGCTGTGTGCACAAACGGATTCCTCCTCTTCAAAAAAATATTATTATCGTCATCATTATTATAATCGCCATCATCATCATCATCATCACGTATAGAATTAAGTTGTGTAAAATAATCATTCGTTAATAATATTAAGATGAATATAACTTTAACTTATTGCAGAACCTATGTGTATTATTGTAATATAGAATATTTATCAATACTATCGAAACATTTAGGCGTTTCGAAATTTCCAGCTATAAACATAACATAATAAATATACGACCAGGGAGGATGTCAGAATTTGTCTATATTAAACTAATAAAACAGCACGTGTTATTAATGTCAGCGACCGTAAACGCATATTTTTTTCACATGTAGGTCTAAACGTCGCTTCATGCAATAAAATATGCAAGAAATGGGTCATAAAATTAATGCATTTTCATAGCAGTAAAAACAAACTCATAAGTCAGTACAGTAGTAAACAGGTTATAAAAATTAAATCAACCAAAGAAAATATCGTTAAAATCGTACAGGAAACTTTAATCTTCGTTAAAAAACGATGAAATCACGGAACCTAGTAAAGCGACAAACATATTTATAAATAACATTAATAACTCGTAAATGAAATTTATACTTATTTACGACGAGTCTCATAAGTTAAAATAATCCTAAACTCACAGTCTATAGGTTTTGCGAAAAACATCTCTCTCATAAACATCTTTTCATGTCCCTCGCACTTTTTTAGTGGCCTGTAGCGCTGTTTTGGCTTTACACAGTAAATCGAGGTGTGTATTCCTTTGCTGAATCAATTCCACTTTCCACAAATATCTTTACTTTAGGCTAAATTTCTTCTCCTTCTTCAGGCTGTGGACCGTACAATCCGTTGCCCACTCCTTGGTCCGACCGTCTTTTCTTTGGTCTTCCAATATTCCGCCGTCCTTGCAGATTATAAACGAAAATTTGTTTTAGTATCCTGTTCTTATGCATCCTTTCAACATTGTCTGTCCAGTCCTGTCTGAATTGCTTTATCTTGTCGTTTAGGTTGTATATTCCAAGGATGTTCCTTATATCATCATTTATTAGCCGGTATCTCCGTAATACTCCTAGTACTGATCGTAAAAATCTTATTTCATTAGGTTGTATCCGGCTTTGGGTCTTTACGTTCAGTATCCAAGTCTCATTGTCATAAAGGCCGCATGGCACTGCCATCACTTTATAAAATTTCAAAAGAGTATCTCTTCTGACCTTTCCATTCAGTAATCTTCTTATCGTTTCACGCATGTGATAAAAAACTTCTCTATTTCTTTTCTCCACACCTATCTCACCAACATAAGACAAGTCGCATCCATAGAGCACTTTACGCTTATTTTGTTGCAATAAGATCAGCATCTAAAATTCCAGCTTCGTGTTTGCAATATGTGCAAAAAGTAATCCGCAAATATTAAATTACATATTTTCTTTCTTTCTTTTTTTTTTAAGTAACAATGCTTTACTATTCTTGTGTCTTCACTCTATTAAGATCTTTCCCAATTTTATGATTTAAACTGACAACAGACTTGTAAACAGATTGTGTATAATTAGGCTTGCCATACGTCCCGGTTTGACCGGGATAATCATGGTTTCCCGGTGTCCCGCCCGGTTGCCGAAATCTCCCGGTCGGTGCATTTGATTTCTAGAAAAGGTAATGGACGAGAGAGTGTTCTCACTGGTGAACAACGCTCGGGCAGATGACAGAGGTTTAATGCAGGAGTCAACAGTGCGTGCACTGATTCTGTGTACAGTAAATTTTGAACTCAGTTGTAATGAATTTTTTGAAAAAATAAAAAACCAAAGGACATACTGAGAAAGATGCATTCAAGTGAAAAATATGACTGGTTTAAAAAACAAATTTAAGTTACAAACTTCTTGCAAATTCTTAATGTAATGAGTAATTATTTCATAGAACACAATTTAAAGTACCGCACTTAAGTTTGTAGACAGGATTTTCTTTTATTTACACATTATTATATTTATACATTATATACACGCAATAAAATAAAAATAGCAATGTAATAAACAGTGTAATTTTTATATATTAATTAAGCCTCCCTTCCCCACCACTCAAAACAGGTGTCCCGCTAAAGGCTGGTCAATACAAAATTATGGCAATCCTACGTATTAGTTGATATACAAATTCATAAAATCAGGGTTACTAACAATTTTAGGGGATTAATAAAATCCCATACTTGGACAAAAATCACCCCCCTCCCCCCGGATGTTCACGTCCAAAGTACTAGACGGATGGCGACCCTACTTGACGTATACGTTTTTATGAATGATATCCAGGAAACGACTACCAGTGGAGCACTGTATTATCGCGTTCCGACTGCTGGTACTTGTACGAGTACGATAAATTATATAATATTGCAATTCAAACACGATGTAATGTGCAAAACGTTATCAGTACGCTGCTTATTTTAATAAACAGACGCGACGTCAGAATAACAATAAACACCGCCACGTTTAATAGACAATAATGACAGCAATAACGGCGAACAATAATTACAGTTGTGTCACAAAAACAAACAATTACGCCTTCGAACGCGTTATCAATACACGGACGTGGAATTAACTGTGTCACAACACAACTACTTGAACAAACAACAATACGTGTTTTTACGACAGACAAATTGCATTGGATTATCGTTTGTTTTTTGTTTTGTTGTTGTTGTTGTTGTTGTTTTTTTAATTACGCGGACTTGAGACCCGCCGCCGACTTCGTATTAAAAATGTATGATGCAATACTCTTTGCTGAAATGTTTTCACGTAATATTTTTAACCGTCTTTTGTTCACACACACACACGCGCACACACACATACACACAGGGTCGAACCTAGGGGGTGATATTGGGGATATATCCCCTCTAGAAGTCCGAAAATGTAGGAGCAAAAATTGTAAACTGGTTGCGTGCTTTTTAGTGTAATTAATTGAAAAAGACTGACAATCGTTACATTTTTTAACAAAATTATTTAACATTATGTTACATCGTGTAAAATTTATATCCACAACCCTGTTCGATACACTTATATATCCACAGCAATTATATAGATGCTGGTAACCCTCACTTTCTTCACTTTCTTAATTTTAACATTCTCTTTGGAGTATTTATATTCCACAGAAAGGTATTGTTAGATTCTTGGATTTCGTTGTCCATGACGTGTCCGTTGATTAACTAAATATAAGTATATCACTGTTAGTGGATTAACATTATATGATGTTATGTTAATGTTACAACAGACAAAGACGGAAAACAACAAATTCATAACACTAACGTACATCAACAACCACACTGAAAAAATAGGGAACAAATTTAAAAAAGCAGGATACAGAATCGCATACAAAACTACAAACAAAACAGAACACACACTATCAAACACACACACAAAGAACAAAACAAATTTGATCTACCTGGTGTTTGCAAACGAAATTACTCAGATTCCTACAAATTCTACATAGGCCAGACAGGACGTAGCTTCAAAGATACACTGAACACACACAGCCACTACAATCCACTACCGATTGAAAACCACCTTATTGAAGCAAGCCACACATACACAAACATCGAAAACAACATGGATATTCTACACGTACACACAAAAGGCCGAAAACTAGACACTCTTGAACAATTGGAAATACACGAACACATAAAAACGACATTCTAAACGAACAGACCCAATTCAAAACACACGTAGGCCTATTATTCGAACACATCACACCCCACGCACACAACATCGATCCTTCAAAAGCCGACGCCGTCGCCAAGAACAAGACGGACAGCGCTCCCAGTGGCAGCCTCTGACGAAGCATATAATAAGCGAAAACTGGTTCAGGCTATAAGGTAAAACTTTTACGTTTTTACCAATAAAAAACTTTGTATTCCGAGTCGGTAGTGATACACTCATATTTAGATATTATAAGGCTTGCAAGACAAAACGTAAGCGTATCTGACGTAGTCTATGTTTTTAATTTATTTTAATGAAATTAGTGAATTACATCTATTATTTGCCTATTATTTTTTATTGTTGGTACGATTTTCATTCAAACATGAGAAAAACAATACTCTAAGAAAAGCATAAGTGGTAAAAAAATACCCCCCACCCCGGAATGAAATCCTAGGTTCACCCCTGCACACACACATATTGTGGCAACATAATGAATAAAAATGAGCGAAGGTTGCAGTTTTAATCAGTATTTATTAGGTTGGAGCCGAATCGCAGTGCGGACGTTTGTAAACCATTTTCCATCACCTAATTAGATTTTGGAATACGGGTTATATCTAAATATAAATATAAGACAATTTATGTGACAATTAACCCCGATGCCGGAAAATTTATACGTACACTACCAAACAAACAAGCGAGTTACAATATACAATTATTTGGTAACAGTTATAAATGAAAACCACGATAACTCGAGAGACAGAACCAGAATTGAATTAGCGAAAGGAAAATAGCTGTATGGAGAACCATACATAACTTCCATGTTTTAAGATTTATAATTAAAATAATTTACTTCAATTCGGTCAATAACTTCTAACAAGTTAGATTATCGACCACATGAAACTCCAACGTAAACAAAATTCACTCACTACAAGTACCCCCCCCCCAACACACACACACACACACACACACACACACACACACACACACACACACACACACACACACACACACACACACACACAAAGCTACCACGATTTTTTAGTGTGTATACACAATATACTACGAATTGCGTTTGCTAAGGTGACCGAAGTCTTGAGAAATGAAAAGTCAGTAACAATAAGTACACGCTTTCAACTCGCATCATGTCCACTTACTGTTACGGCAGAAACTCTATGGATAAGAGAGATGTTCAGAGCCTCCTCTTATACCATCCTCGGCTTTCCGTCGAGCTGGAGGTCTATTGTTCTGAACTCTGACCAGGCGCCTGACGATGTTATGGTCAGTACCCCCTGGGCTTGAGACGTGCAGCTCTAATCCTCCACGGGTTACGGAATATCCACTATCTAGGATTTAGCAGCAGATAGTAGCATCCAACTCCACCGCACCAGGCGGACACAGAGTCGACGCCCCACAGCCGAAACCACAGACCAATCTCGAGTCCAACCAAATACATCGGGATTGCGCCCGGGTTACTCCGGATCCACCCCCGATGCCATCCGGGGCACAGACAGGGCGAACCCTGCCTGCGGGGCTCCCCGACTCCCGAGGAGTTGATTTCGTAAGGACAGGGCAAGCCCTGACCCGCCTCCCATCAACAACGGGTCGGCCCCACACTCTGGGGAACCTACCAGAGGCAGCTTCGCCACCATTTGGGGTCTGCACACCCGGGGCTTTGGTTGGCCCTTTAGCTTGAGTGGTTTAAGGGACCACTCACCCTCAGTTAAAACTAACCCATTCTATCTTGACATCCGATCTTCGTTACGCCCTTGCCTTTCACGAAGTAGCCTATCGGGCTCCCTATTGGCTGGACTCCTTCTGTTATGGCAGCAAAAAATGTACAGGCCGTTCGGAAAATGAGGTCAAACACCACGGTGTTGAAGAAACAGTATTCTGAACAAGTATATTGCAACTCCGAGGAGATAGACAACACGCGCGGCTACGTGACGCGTGTGTGAGCGGCAGGATTACGCAATGCTGACACACGTTCGCGATGTTTCCAGACGTTGTTCGATTGTCCTATTGGCATCCAGGTCACATCATTAAACCACACAGAACTAGTATAACAGCTCTGTTCCGAAAGCGGCCCGAGTCTGAGCTCTCCGAATCCTTAGCTCCTGCTCCATACTGACACTAAGCAGCATCTACACAGCGTGCCTACGCCCTATCGTGACGTACACACACCCGATCCTGCTGACTGCCGTCCCCGACAGACTCAAAATATTAGAACGCCGATTACTTCGTCTAATATGTCGCCGTCCCCCTAACAAAAAATAGCTATGTGTTCCCTAATCAACCATTCTCCTGACCTCAGCACTTCAGTATTGTATTATCAAATAGTACAAACCATTTACCGAACCGCGCTGCATCTTCTCCTAATACGATTGTCGAGCTTGTCGCCCAGAGCCTGTAAACAACTTTCTCTTCAAAATGATTTTTTTTAAGTTTTACATTTCTGTGAACTTTATGAAAATAAATAAGTTTATTGTGTTAAGTTCTTTAATTTATTTTTATTAAAATGTTTTCCTGTTTAACCATTTTTTTCGTTTAAATTTGTGTTAGTTTTAACGTGCGTGTGTATGATGACAAACTGTTGATGACCTACTCCTAATGTGAAAAATTTTCAGAAACCTATATAAGAAATACTGCAAAGCTTTTTTTGATTCCGCGTTCCACGTCGCTAAATATAAGCGTAAGGGTATTACAAAGCGACAGTTAATGTTTGCAACGTCCAGCTATTGAACTCCGCACCTTTCTATTTTTCACACTAATGGGATGGGTAAGAGTGCGCCCATCAAACTTGTCCTTAGTTACATTCCAATCACAAATCATCCCATAAATTCAAATTAGTTACATCCCATAAATTCAAAGGTTGCCTTTCCACAGGTAGCACATCATCCAACCATCTTATCCTAGGTCGGACTCTCTTTTCAGAATTGTTTTAGCATATGCTGACTATAGATCCACTCTAGGTGACCTAACCATTGTATTTATGAATCTTACAATGTCTTCGTGATTCAATAGTTCATCTATCTCCTGGTTATTTCTGATACCCCACTCGTCGTTTTCTTTAACCGGGCCATAAACAGTCTTAGGATCTTTCTTTCAAACCTACTAGTTTAGTTAGTGTTTTTTGTTCCTTTTTTTATTAGCGTCCATGTTTCGCCTCCATAAGTAACAACCGGTCTGATAAGTGTCTTATATATATTTTTATTTTTGTTTTGCGACTAATGAGTTTGCTTCTCAATAGTCTGCTGTTGGCATAATATACCCTATTTCCTATTTGTATCCTGTCATGTATTGTCAGGTGTGTAGAATCTTCATTGTCTATCATGTTACTCAGGTATCTGAATTTATAAACTGCATAAACTAATACCTGCTTCAGTATTTTATTACATTCAAATATATTTCCTTGATTCTCAATCTGTTTTGAATAAAGAATAAACAAATGTTTTGTTTATTTTCAATTTAAAGACGTTTGCCATCAACCTAAGCTAACCTATCCTAACCTAACCTAACCTGACCTACTGTCACAGTTATTTTCTAGCTTCTCAATGTATACTGTAATATAAAAATGCATTTATGAAAACTGTCATCTTGTACCTCTTTCTCGCTGATAATTACGAATGACGTGATTGAATGTAACATTCGTTTTACTACCAGTGGCGTGGCGTGGGTACATAACAGCTGTTGCCGGTTGTGATATGCATAAAACAGTCCACAAATTAATTAGAATTTTTTCTAGTACCAAGTGTTCTTTTTAGACCAAAAATATTGTTTTTTTTTGTATTTTCTATCATTCGCCGGCAGAAGAAGAAGGTCCCGTTCAACGGGATCTGGCTCCATTATACTTACACAGAATAAATCAGAACACAAATAATCGAATTCGAAGTAATAAAGACAAACAGAGAAACACATCACTAAACGAACAAAAGGCAAATAACTGAGCGTTTTGCCGGTTTCTACAGCGGCAACACATTGGACTGTCGAGTGTGCCCTCCTCCGCAGTTTGTACAGTGATAACTAGTACGAGGTCAATGACCGTAAGGAGTAAAACATTGCCGATGTCCGAGCTGGCAACACAAGGCAGTGGAAGTGCCCAGCAATTCGAAAGCAATGCTATGCTTTTCTTGAAGTTTCCATACTAATATTGTTCGTATTTCAAATTATTCAATAACTAAAGTATTCATTCTGTGATATAATTAATATTATTCTACCGTATTTTCAGTACTGTTGCCGCCTGCAACAGCAGTAGTAACTACACTAATTAAAGCTTAATCAGTCGTGTAAAGACATCAACACAATACGAACAATCACAGAAGGGGACAGTGTTGGGAATGTAGTAGCTTCACTATCAGCAAACAGACGTTTCATTGTGCAGACGTTATCAGCAGTGAAACCCTATCAGCTGACTATTACAATAAACATACAACTGAGTACAGTATTTAAACGTCACCGCGTTAAATAAACTGTAGGATCAAAAGTGAAGTTATAATCCGATCGTTCAGGTGTTATGAAACGCGTTAATAATACGTTATTTATATATGTAACAATAAATTATTCCTGCACATACCGGAAATTTGCTATATCCACACATACAGACGTCCGGGTACATTGTTTACAGCCGTCTAACGTAATATAATTCTGCTAATGTGTTGTACTGCGCTCGAACACCAATTCGCTCTATTGAAATTGCCAGAATTTACCATAATTCTATATTTGTGGATCTGGAATTATTTGTCGGAAAACGCTCTAATATATTCTGTTATTAACCAGATTAAAAACCGCTACACTAGTGTTTTGTAAGTAGCGTGGCGTGGGAACATAACAACTGTTGCCGGTTGTGTTAGGCCTAAAACTTATATTGTTAATGGAATAAATCCGCTTATAGTCCAAGCCACGTATTTTATAATCAACTAAACGCTACGCGACTCACCGTCTGTGGCTTTAGTAAATGTCTTTTTATACAATTGACATGTTTAGGGACACTTGTCCCATCCTCAGAATTGTTAAAAATGTCTCATCATACCATCATACGATGGCACAGTCGTCAATATATTAAAATATTAAAATCCACATAACACAAAACACAATCACATTACACAAAGTTCGCGCACAACAGTTTTACGGTGTACACCGCACGGTAACCGACAGCGCACTGATTCATATTTGACTCATGTCGCGACAATATCGCAACGCCGTATCATACAGGACATTAGATTTAAAGTTCAGCTGATCATTTAAAACATGTGGCCTGGTAACAGGATTATTATACGCTCTATATATTTCAAACTCTTCAAGGGCGTTCATGTAACGTCCTTTATTACAAAAGTGAAGGGGTATCAAGTTGGTATGAAAATTAGTATAGTTGTGATTTTCATCAATAAGATGTTTAGCGAATTTAGATTTTACATTTTCTGTGTTGTGAAAATAAGTGGGTGGCTTATGTTCAACAAACCTCTTGAGAAAACCACGGCCCGTTTGGCCCACATAAAAAGAATGACAACTATTACATATTAATTTATAGATCCCTGTTTTCTTTTCAAGAACGGTTGGTTCCCGAGTACGAAGGCTATTTAAAATGTTATTTGTAGTCTTACATGTGACAACAACGTTTGACTTTTTTAAAATAGAAGACAGAATTCTAGGTAGAAAGCTCATGTATGGTATAGAAATATATTTATACACATTGTCCCCAGGTGCCCTTAGCGTGTTTGCGTTTTTTCGTCTCATATGTTTTTTAAGGATATTATTTACTACTGCTTTTTTGTAGCCATTGGTGACCGCAATGTGTTTAATTGTATTTAGTTCGTCTTGACAATCCTTGTCGCTGAGGGGCAATGATAAGAGGCGGTTAACCATGCTGTGAAAAGCAGCCATTTTCTGCGATACCGGATGATAAGATGTGGCGTGTATTACATTGTCAGTTGTAGTGGGTTTCCTATAAATATTAAACTCCAATTTATTAATGTTTCTGGTGACCGACAAATCTAGAAATTTAATTTTCCACTGTCCTCGTGCTCCAGTGTAAACTGTATATTGTTATTAATACTGTTTAAATATGTGTGTAGCCTATCTATTTGTCTATGTGTGCCTTTATAGATCAAAAAGGTGTCGTCAACATACCGGCCATAAAATATTATGTTATCATTGTACACACTATTGGAAAAAATAAAGGAATTTTCAAAAAGGTTTAAGTATACTTCAGCTAGGAGGCCAGAGAGTCGAGAACCCATTGCCACACCATCATGTTGGCTAAAGAATTGCTTGTCATGCGTGAAATAATTCTGGTTAATAATCAACTCCAAAAGATCCATCAATTCATTAATCCTTTCAACATTCAATTTATTAGTATTGACGAGGTTATTTCTCAAAATTTGTAAGGTATCAGCAATCGGTATATTCGTATATAAATTGACAATATCAAACGAAACCAGCTTATGATGAGGTTCGATCTTTAGATCCTTCACTTTATTGACAAAATCGATATTATTGGTTATACTGTGACTATTAGCTATGTTTATGTTTCGTTTAATGACGTTTACCAATTTCTTAGCTGTTTTATAACCTGGTGCGGTAGTGAAGTTAATTAACGGTCTTATCGGAACACCAGTCTTATGTAGTTTTGGTAACCCTGTCAATGTGGGTGCCCTTGAATTGATGGGCTTTAACGATCGTCTAGTTCGCTCATCAAACAAATGTACACTCTTATTTATGCCCCGATTTAGACACTTGACGTACTGTTCAGTAGGGTCCGAGTTTAATTTTTCAATGTTGTTGTTAGCGATAAAGTTCCGTATCTCATCAGTATAATCACTATTGTCCATAATGACAACAGTGTTGCCTTTGTCAGCCTTAGTTACGAGAGCACAGTTGTCTGACAGTTTGCGTTTTAAACCCGTTAAGATATTGCGTTCTTTATTATAATTATTAAAAGTACACGGAATCGAAGAATAGGTATTAGTATTCTGGTTTCTTATGATATTACTGAGCTTATTATTGATTAAAATCCGCGCCGCATCTTGGACCTTCTGGTCTTCTATTGCTTTGACCATCGCTTCAGCATTTATAATTTCAGCAGCAATATGTTTATGGCTGAAGTTAGATTTTGATCGAGGTAAATTATAATTTAAGCCCTTTTTCAACAAATTAGATTCTTCTTTAGTTAGATCTATTGATGTTAAGTTCTGCAATAAAGGACGTTACATGAACGCCCTTGAAGAGTTTGAAATATATAGAGCGTATAATAATCCTGTTACCATGCCACATGTTTTCAATGATCAGCTGAACTTTAAATCTAATGTCCTGTATGATACGGCGTTGCGATATTGTCGCGACACGAGTCGAATATGAATCAGTGCGCTGTCGGTTACCGTGCGGTGTACACCGTAAAACTGTTGTGCGCGAACTTTGTGTAATGTGATTGTGTTTTGTGGTGGATTTTAATATTTAATATATTGACGACTATGCCATCGTATGATGGTATGAAGAGACATTTTTAAGAATTCTGAGGATGGGACAAGTGTCCCGAAACATGTCAATTGTATAAAAAGACATTTACTAAAGCCACAGACGGTGAGTTGCATAGCGTTTAGTTGATCCTAAAACTTAGCCTGAAAATTAATTTCAATTTTTCCTAGTATGAAATATTCTTTTGAGACCCAAAATATATTTGTTATTGTACTTTATAAGTACCATTCGCTGGCAGAAGAAGGTCGTCCCGGTTCAGCGTTATTTGACTCCATTATACTTACACAGAATAAATCCGAACACAAATAGGTTTAATTGAACTAGAAGTTAATAAAGAAAAATAAAAAAACACACACTAAACGAACAAAACAGAAACAGGTGCACGTCGGTTCCGAAAACAAAGATAGCTGGTAACAGAGCGTATTGCCGGTTTGTACAGCGGTAACTCATCAGGCGGACGAACGTGTCTCCCTCCATAGTATCCTAGTGACTACTAATACGTGGTCAATGACCTTAAGCAGTAGAACGTCGCCAACGTCTGATCCGGCAACACAATATTAATATGACGGTACAAGCGCCCAGCAACTCGAAAGCATTGCTATACTTTTCTTCAAGTTTCCCGACTAATGCTGTTCACATTTCAAATTAATCAATAACTAAAGTATTTACTCCCTGATATAATTAACATTATTTTGTTTCATTGCTTGTACTGGTGGCGCCGGAAACAGCGGTTACATGGACGCCACGCCACTGAACATTTCTTAGGCTACATCTTCTTAATCTGCTGTCTGCTCTGAGAAAATTGGCAACCATAACGGCAACCCGGGTTTCAGACTCAGCTGCACTAAATAAATCAACTGAGGTATGTTGGCCCCATTCTTTTAGTTTACGCAACCAAAAAATATACTTTCTGCCCCGATTTCTTCTACCCTGCATTTTCCTTGTATTATTAACTGTACAAGTTGATATTCTCTCTTCTGATTACACGCCCTACATATTGGAATTTCCGTTCTTTTATTATATTCATCAGTTCCACTTTCTTCTTCATTCTTCTTAGTCCCTCGTCGTTTATGATCTCCAAGTAATTCCAACCATCGGGCATACTGTCAGCAACAATCAGGCGGTCCTGCGGTAAAGACATTTAAACAGGTAATAATAAAAAATAACGCGACTGTTATAGTTTGGGGTTTACATTCTGTCATTCTCAAGTAGAACCCTTCCTTATTGACTAGTTTCCCTGGAATCGGACCCTACATTGGTTAGAAAAACGCAAGGTTGACTCGAAAATGTATCAAAATTAACTTTTGACTATAATGAAAATACTCGTATTGTTTAATTCTTGGGAAAAATATACTTAGAAATGAGGAAATGATCAATCATTTTAAGAGACGGCAAGACCATCCAGGCAGACGTTTGAGCTCTGGACTTTCTGTAGTACACCCGGGGCTCTGGACATCGTGTACACTGTCATGTTTATGGTCCCGGTGTGTGTGAAACTGCGAGCGTTTTCTTTTTTAAGACTTTAGTGTATGTTATATTTGAGCTGTTCTCAACAACATGTCAAAGCCTGACTCGTGGGAAAGCGTACAAAGTTAAGCCGTTTAACGCCTCGTATAAGTGGAGAAACAACTGGCAAAAATTCCGTACAGGAAGTGTTTGCCACCCCCAACATAATACACTACCCGCTTTGTATATGCCGCCAACGTGCCGGGACTCACAGGGTTGCACAGCCCTTTCCACGTAAAGTGTTGGTTTTTATTCCTTTAACTGTCAATACTACGCGTTTCCCGATGGAATTTTTATATTATGCAAACACATAAAAAATCATCTCATACGATACACAGTCTATTGTCAATAAGAGATATAATTTACTTGACAAGTTTCATAATAAAAAAAATATTATGCTACACCTAATGGCAGAAAGTATGATACAAATTGTAAATTATTTGTGTCGACGTTTCGACAATATTTATTGTCATTATCCGAACAATTGTTGCTGACAGTTGTGTGTTTGGCGTCGTAACAACTCAGCATTATTTGTTCTATTGATGACAATAAATATTGTCGAAACGTGGAAACAATTTAAAATTTGTTATACTTCTTTGACCGATCCTCGTAAACCCTTCATCGTTAAAATTCATTGATTGACGGTCACTACGAAATTAAGGATTTGTTTTAAATAATGCCGGCTCCTGCCGCGATAGTTTGGAACTGATATTATTTAAAATTAACGCAGCATCCATTTCAGGTTAAGGGAAAAGCTTAAACACCAAATTGACGTATTAAAACTGGGGAACTTGGGGCCGTGAATCAGACGATCAAGGCCCTTCTAAGATGGCTGATGCATTAAACAAAATAGAGAAGAAATACGGTACCTCTTTGTAAGACTGCTCGAGTTAATGTAATGAAGATAGGCCACAGAAAGACGGAACGTCGTTAAATGAATTGTGGATTACATCCATTAAGCCGCGTTTGCACCGACTGTTGTGAACAAATGTTTGCAATTTTTGTGTTGTTAAAAGTTAGCCTATATGTTGACAACCTCAGTACTAGTTTGTCTTTATTTTTGTTTCCAACATTTACCCGCATGGACTCAAACCTGACCTGACCTCACTTCAGTCTTGCTCCAGTTTCACTTCAAGATGTCGAGTGTGGAGGATGGTAGTTTCAAAAATTTTCTGAGAATTCCCAGCTGCGATTTTCAGTACTTGATAGTAATGATAGAACATAAAATTGACAAACAGGACACTAATTACGGATCAGCTGTATTCCAGTGCAGGGAAAAGCGACGTTGCTTGTTTTAGCAAGTGGAAACTCCTACACTAGTCTGAGTTATTTGTTTAAAATTTCCAGAAGTACAATATCATTGTTTGTGCCAGAGGTTTGTGAGGCTTTGATAGAATTGCTAAAGGACAACGTGAAAGTAAGTAATTGGAAAAATCATTTACTTATTTAAATGTGACTCACGTTATAAAAATAGACCTACTACAGTATATTTTCGTTTTATGAAATAATAAATTTGGATTTCGTTGATAAATTATTAAAGAAAGGGAGTAAAATCAACAATAGGTATAGGCATGTTTACAACTGCCTTTGATCTTTACCGACTTCTATTGGAAAACAAAATTAATTTTAACCATGGAAAATCTGTTGACAATGGAGATGTTTACAACAAATTACTACCGTTTTACTTCCATGTTCCATAAGGATATGGCGATGATGGTGATGGCGAAAAATTGTGTTCGAGGTAAGGGCTGATTCTGATTGTACTACCCTCAAAACAGGAAGAAAAGTAATTTTTTGAAAAGTGTCTGTGTGTCTAAATGTGTGTAGATTTTTTTTCTATGGCGAACGATAACTGCCGCAAATTCACACAGAATCAAATAATATTTTGCATACATCTCTGAATTGTAGAGGACGCAAGGCGTACTGATTTTGGTGAAATCGGTTAAGGGGAAGGGGTAGTTTACCTGCAACGTTTTACGTTTTAATTTAGAGTAAAGTACTTAAATTTTGATAAATAAAGTATCATGAAAAGAAGTTCATAACAATCCACTATGGAAAGGTATATGAAATATCTATAAATGAAAAGGGTAGTTGAAGAGGGTGGGGGTAATTTTCTATAAATAAAAATGATAGTTGAAGGGGGAGGGGATAATTTTTTTTTGTGTACTACGTTATCGGCAACAAAGAAGTAATTTAAATTTGTGAGGCTTTGATAGAATTGCTAAAGGACAACGTGAAAGTCAGTAATTTGAAAAATAATTTACTTATTTAAACATGACTCACGTTATAAAAATAGACCTACTATAGTATATTGTCGTTTTATGAAATAATAAATTCGGATTTCGTTGATACATCATTAAAGAAAAGGGAGTAAAATCAATTTGGCCGTGGTCTAATGTTTTCTGCAAAACCAGACGTTTCGGCAGTGCTATCGACTGCCATCATCAGTGAAAATCGAGTGCGCTAACGTGACGTGGTATACGTTAGTGAACACAGTACTGTGGTTAAGGCTGAAGAAAGAAGTAGTTTCTATGGAAATATTTCTTTTCGAAAATTATTTTAAATATAAATCTTAGAACATGGAAGTTATGTATGGTTCTGCATACCGATATTTTCGAAATGCTGTCATAATTTGTCCACAACATTTGTTTTCAACTCTGGTGTAAACGCGTCTTTACAAAGGACGTTTAAAACGAAAACGTTTCAGTAGGCAGGGCACGTAGATAAATAAATTACCGGCCATTAGGACTGTATATATTATTCGTTTGGATACTAAATAGGCTATACGCTACGCGGAGGAAAATATAAAGTTGTCGTAGTTTGGTTTTGTTTTCTAACGATGACATAAAGCGTCGTGACATTTACAAGGAAAAGACATTCTACAATTCGCGACAATCATTCGAGACAGGAAACAAACATAGAAACGACCATTAACCATAGACAAAGAAGAAATGAATTGAAAGAAATCCAATCCCAACTGCTGCTGGTAGCACAATCTTTTTTTTTTGTTACAACGCCTTTAAATTTATATTTGTTCCCCGACCAAAGCAATAAAATACCAAGAAAAATATCCGCAAACTGATTTCCATTAAATAGAACTGACATTAATAAGAAAACTTGAAATTTCTTTCGTCTTCGCAAGACAACAATAACAAGTGAGTAACAAAGTCACAAAATAAACAGTTTAATCTTCCAGGAAGACGAGATTCCGATTTATCGTTTATTCATTCTGATTCTTCAAATTCACCTGTACGATGTTCAACGTTCGTCGTCTTCAGTATTTCCGAGAAACTTTGAGGGGATTTTTTTCGTATCTTAACATCGTTCTGATATAAACAAAATTTACCGGCTCATAGTCTATAAATCACGATGGAGCTGTTTAAGCCAGCTTATAGATTGGAAAACGTATGATTTTTAAATCGCTGACGCAGTTAACGTCAGCTGTCAAAATAACTCTTGTCAACTTTAGTGGCCGTCCTTTCTCTGCCTGTGTAGCTGCGTTGTTGACACAGTCTTGTATCACTTAAACAAAGGCCTACACAAATAACAAAATGCCGACGGCACAACTTGGGTCGGCTTTGTTGAAGATGATAACCTGCAGTTACTGAATAACACCCTGTCACCCTATCGCACGCACAAAGCCAAAGTCAAAGCGGGAATAAAGTTCGACGCGGCAACAACGCTCATAACAAATATACTGTCACTGTCACTGTCACTGTCACGCTCGCAAGAAATATCACTCAATGCTTTCTTTTCAGGTTTGCACAGACTATAGTAAAAAACTCAGTTTAGTTATTACCAACAAAACCGATATATTCTTCTTCTTCTTCTCGTTTTACAAGCTAAAAGATTGAAAAACCTAAAAGAAAAATAAAACAAAAAAATAATTGTCTTCGAACAAGTCAGTTCGTTGTAGTAAGCATTATATGGGAAATGGCAAGCCAAGTTTTTGCTCATGTTTTTCCAATGATTGATTACTAACTTGAACTGGATATATCGCGCGAATTTTTTGTACACCTCAGCTTCTAAACTACAAACCAAATACCATGTTCGATACCAATGGTACGTCCTTGAGAGGCGTTGAAAGATGCACCAAACTCGGCTACATAAAGACTGACGATACAAGGAGGAATTATGAGTGACAGAAACTTGAATGTCAGATTAAACTATTGTAAACGGCGACAGAAGGAACATTTAGAAAGAACCAGGTTGAAGGTGGGTCAAACAATGGAAGACATATGTGTGGGCAGACCCAGAGAGAGAGATGACAGGAGAACCTTAGAAGACGGAACAGATAGCGTCTTGCTTACATCGTGACGTGACGTGGAAGATCAACGGTTAAAACACACACAAGAGTCCATATGACGACTGACTTTAATTTCTACTTCTTCTTCTATGGCGTCACAGTTCGGAGTCGAATGTTAGCCTCCATAATCATCCGCCTCCGTTTTTCCCTGTCCTTGGCGATCGATGTCCATCTTTTTATTTTAAGTAAATCATCAACAACCCTCGCCATTGCGTCAATCCCGCGACGATTTGGTCTTCCGACAGGCCTTCTACCCTCCAATTGACTAAACAGTATCTTCCTAGGTATTCGGTTGCTTTCCATGCTAATGATGTGTCCTACCCCTTTGCAATCTATGCAGTCGGATGGTGGTAGTCAGATCATTGTCTTTATATAGCTTGTATATTTCTTCATTGTGACGCATTCTCCTTATCACATTTACTTGGATTGGTCCATATATTCTCCTCAAAATTCTCCTTTCAAAAGTACTGACTATGTTAGCGGCTTGTTTGTTCACAGTCCAAGTCTCGCTGCCATATGTTATCACCGGTCTAATCATAACGTTATATAATGTGACCTTGGACTGACGGTGGATATTCCTTGTCCTAAGTATAGTTGTCAACGAAGCATATGGTCTATTTGCGTCCTGTATCCTTTTCCTTATTTAATTTATTTCTTCATTATCTTCTGCCATCCAATATCCCAAATATTTAAACTGACTTTAACACCCAGGCAGAAAAGAATTTGTATGAAGGAAAGAGGGTTAAAGAGTTGCACGAGGTGACGGGTAAACTAAATTTGGTCCTTTCTCTGGTAGTATATTACTATAAACAGAAAAAAAA